>JANFOE010000106.1:0-261705 GCA_025667525.1 Glebionis coronaria
ACCACTTAACTTGGAACAACACAACACTGAACGACAAATAATGAAACACGAGGATCTGTTGAAGCTGACCATAAGCCATTGTGTTCTCAGGGCCAGGCGCACAAATGCCGTTGTTTTGAGTTGTACGACGTTCATCGTGACTGTGCACGACATACCTCACACCGTCGACTATGCAAGAGTTTAGTGAGATTGGATGCGGTGATGGTCCACAAGCCAAAGTGAATAACTCGTTGGTTTTGATAACCTCTGGGTCTTTGTCATTGTCTAAGTGACGTTGACGGATCTATGAGGAATAAAGGATTGGGTACAGAAAAATAATTATAATAATATTATTTTTTTACAGGTAAGTACACAATATAAGTCTAAGTTTACCTCTTTCCCAAACGACGCGGGGAATTCTTTTTTCGTGCCTTTGTCAGGATATAATCTTAAAAACGTACATGGTATTAGAATAAGTCGTTATTGTTAAGAAAAAGAAGTTTCAAAATAAAATAAAAATCGCGTACCTCTTGAACTCGGAAATATACTTGTCGATTTCAGGACTGTTGTTTAGTACATACCATTTCACTTTCTTGAACTCTTGATAAGGGAACAAAATAAACAAGTTTTTCCCATGCGGGTTACATACCGATCGAAACACCTGAAACTGACACGTTGGGGAGTGGGGTCCACATTACGGTCGAGACGATTAAATTTAGTGGTAACATCATCCCGAAAATACTTAGAACAGAAAGTCAATGCTTCTTGTGCAACATAACCGTCCGCAATCGAACCTTCTGGCTTAGCTTTATTTCGTACATAACCTTTTAGCTCTTTCATGTATCTTTCAAATGGATAGATCCACCGGGGGCGGATAGGCCCGCCTTCTATAGCCTCATCATATAAATGGATAACCAAGTGAACCATAATGTCAAAGAAATCAGGAGGATATATGAGCTCAAGATCGCACAAAATGTCAACCACCTTTTTTACAACAGTCAACATGTCATCCACCATTAAAGTTGCAGAGCAGAGTTGCTTAAACAAGTTACATAGGTCGATCAGTGGTCTTGCATTCTCATCAGGCAAGTATTCCTGAAGTGCGAAAGGAAGTAAACGTTGCATCATTATATGACATTCATGAGACTTCATGCCCGTTATATTGGTATCGTTATCGGTCACTTTGTGCTTGAAGTTGGATCCGAACCCATCTGGTAGTTTAACACTTTTGATGTACTGACAAAACTTTTTCCTATTCTCTGGTGTGAAGGAATACAAAGCCTGAGGCTTCTTGCACTTCCTGTTTTTATTTTGGGTGTGCCACAAGCTTTTTCGAATGCCCAACTTTTCCAAGTATTGTCTTGCGTTGACAGTGTCTTTAGATTTGTCATTCATCAACAAAGTGTTCAGGGTGGCCTCCAACACATTTTCTTCGATATGCATGATGTCTAAATTGTGTCTTAGTGAAAGAAAAGGCCAATACTCAAGCTCGTAAAAAATAGACCGTTTAGACTAGTTAGGCTCAAGACGAAAATTGCGTTTTATCTTCACACCCCCATAATCCTTATGTTTACCTGGCAGTCGCTTTGGCAATAAAGCATGTTGATCGTTAATCTGGTCCATGGTAAATGTTCTAGGACGGGGCTGGTGTTCGGGTTTACCATTGAATAAATGTGAAGACCTAGATTTATGGTGGGGCGGTAAGAATCTTCTGTGGCCAACATAGGCTATTTTTCTTGCCACATGAAGAGATGGAGTGTCGTCATTACATGTAGGGAAAGCCTTGTAACCTTGCCCACTCTACCCAGACAAACTACTTCGAGCCGGAAAATCATTGATGGTCCATAAAAGCATCGCTCTCATGTTTAATGCCTCGCCTTTAGTTGGTCTATAGTACTGACACCATCTCATAAAATTTTTAGATCATCAATTAAAGGTCTCAAGTAAACATCAATGTCCTTGCCCGGGGATTTAGGGCCAGGAATTAACAGCGTCAGCATTAAAGAACTCTCTTTCATACACAACCACAGAGGCAGGTTGTATGTTGTCAATATCACCGGCCACATGTTGTAAGTCTGACTAAGGTTGCCGAATGGATTGAAACCATCAGCAGCCAAACCTAATCGAACATTTCTTGGTTCTGCTGCAAAATTAGCATACTTGGCATCAAATTTCTTCCAAGCCGCACCATCACACGGGTGTTGCATCTTACCGGGCTCCGTACACTTTCCAGTTGCATGCCAAATCATATCCTTTGCACTTTTACTAGACTTGTACAAACGTTCTAGTCTAGGAATGATCGGAAAGTAACGCAGCACCTTTTTAGGAACTTTCTTCCCCGGCGTGTTAGTGTCTTTCCATCTACTTGTATTACACACCGGACAGAAATCCAAATCGGCGTATCCTTCTCGAAATAAGCAACAATCGTGTTCACAAGCATGTATCGAATCGTACCCTAACCTGATCATTTTAAATGTCTTCTTTATTGCATAGTATGACGGTGGGAGCTTGAATCCTCTGCTTTGGGGAAAGATAGTTTGCAAAAACTCTAGAATATCATTGAATATGGTATCGGTGATTTTACCTTTGGCCTTATTATGTGTGAACTTTGCCATAAAGTCTAATAGAGTCGCTTCTACACAACCAGGGTACAACGCCTCATTGGCACTGTGATATAACTCTTCAAACTCGTTAGCTTGAGTCAGTCTGTTACTTGAGTTGGGAGGAGGTGGAGGAGGAATATAGTCCGGAGGAATATAGGTAAGATCATCAAGTAACGATGTCATGTCAGTAATCAAAGGTTGTCTTGTGTTATCTATTATTGGCAGTGGTGGCGGTGGTGGTGGAGGAGGTGTAGGTGTAGGAGGAGCCGGTTCACCATGGTGTACCCATATTGTATAACTGTTGTCAAACCCGGATTTCATAACATGGTTCAAAAGAAGGTCGATATGTACCGGGAGTCTTGTTCGACAACGCTTGCATGGACATGATATCTGATTCAAACTATTTACAAACTTCCTGGAATGCTTGACAAAATTGGTAAGACCCAATATAAATTCTGGCTCATGACGCTCTAACCGTGTCCAACTCTTATCAATGAGTACCATAACTGTGTTTTAATGATACATTTAGTTATTATATGCAACTTATATAAAACAAGAAATTTTAAAAAATAATTATTATATATTTCATAAATAGTAATATGTATTATATCAATTTAAAAAATATATAATTATTATTTATAAAGTATATAATAATATTTATAAAAGATATAATTATCAAGTATAGAAAATAGTATGTTCACCTAGTGCAACTATGGAAGGCAATCCTAACCCACCCTTTGAATGTTTCGTCTCATATATGAATGCGTATAACCGATTTACTATTTGAGAAAATTTCGGCAGCATTTCCCCTCAACTCCCCAAATATGTGTTTAAAGACATATTCGTAGGAGTAAAGGAGAAACACTGTCGAAATCATCTCAAATACTAAATCGGTTATACGCATTCATATCCTAAATGAGACAAAACATTCAAAAATCAGTCCTAAACAGGGGACTTTCCGAAGTTAATTCCTAATAAATTAACTTCGGACGGGTTTTCTATAGGTTGATCAATTTCAGACGGGAATTTTCCGAAATTAATCGCTAAAGTCCTAAAACATTCCTAAGGTTTAGTCCAATAAAACATTTAGCGGGATAAGCTATTTGCAAATAGCTTATCGGGATAAGCTGTTTTCAAACAGCTTATCCTGATAAGCTTATCAGGATAAGCTGTTTGCAAACAGCTTATTCTGATTATCAGGATAAGATGCTTTCAAACAGTTTGTCCCGATAAACTTAGCAGGATAAGCTGTTTGAAAACAGCTTATCCTGATAAGCTATATCAGGATAAGCTGTTTTCAAACAGCTTATCCTGCTAAGTTTATCAGGATAAGCTGTTTAAAAACAGTTTATTCTGATTATCATGATAAGCTGTTTTCAAACAGCTTGTCCCGATTAACTTATTAGGATAAGCTGTTTTCAAACAGCTTGTCCCGATAAGCTTATCAGGATAAGCTGTTTTCAAACAGCTTATCCTGATAAGCATATCAGGATAAGCTGTTTGAAAACAGATTATTCGGATAAGCTTATCAGTTTATTCTCATAAAAAAGGTAGCATAAGGAGTGTTTGGTTGTGCGTTTAACAATGTTAAGGAGTGTTTGTATTTTCGTTTAACCAAATTTAACTAGTTTATAAACCCTGACGACATGTCGCCGGGGAAACCTAAATGAATAAATAAATAAATAATCATATGTATTATGAATAAGAATTTAAAAAACATACTTCTTAGCCGGGTTAGGTCGGGGTTGTTGGCGTCGGGCTATGGTGGTTGTCGGCTGTGGTCTCGGCTGTGGTCGGGGTTGCGTCTCCGGCTGCGGTCGGGGCTACAATAACATAAAACAAACCCATTTTAATTATCAATCATAATAAGATAAACAAAACAATTTTATTATAAAATCAAAATCAAAAATTAAAATTACAACCTTTTAAAATCGGGAAAGATTGAATGTTTAAAGGGTTAGAAAAGAAAAAAAAGTGGGAAAGATTGGACTCGTCGGAGTGGTGGAAGTCGTCGGAGTGGTGGCAGAGTGGTGGCGAAGTGGTGCACGTGTGCAAGTGTGGTGGTGTGGTAGTGAGGGGGTGTGACTAGTGGTGGTGGTGATGATAATGATGGTGGTGATGGTGGTGTGGATGTGATGGTGGTAATGGTGGTGTGGAGCAGCAACGAAGAAGAGAAGAAGAAGTGGGTTTTTTTTGAATAAGAAAAGTTATGAGAAAAGTGAAGCAGATCTGGTCAAAAAAGATCCATTTTTTCCCCGGCGACAATCCCTGGCGACATGTCGCCAGGGATACTTTCTACTTTTGTCGTTTAGCCAAAAGCGCGCGTGATTGAAACTTTTTAGAGGGAGGTGACCAAGTTTCCCTGGCGACATGTCGCCAGGGATACTTTTGACTTTTCAACGCATATTCACGTACCTAAACCTTTTTGTCGTTTTTCTCAAACCTTCCCTGGCGACGTGTCGCCAAGGAAACTATCCCTGGCGACATGTCGCCAGGGATAGTTGCAAATGTCACAGGGGATAATTTATATCAAAATAAAATTTATTATTACTTATATATTATTATAATTAGTTATAAAATTATTATTATTATTATTATTTATAAAATAATTATTATTATTATTATTATTATTTATAAATTAATAATATCATCCGGGCCAGTTTAATTTCTAAATTCATTCCGATTTAATCCGTTTAATTTCTCGATTTATTCTAATTCGGTAACCATTGAACATCTAACGTTTAACAAATGTATACCGACTAATCCATTGAACATCTAACATGTAACCAAGACATGTCGAGTCATCCATTGAACATCTAACGTGTAACCAAGACATGTCGACTCATCCATTGAACATCTAACGTGTAACCAACACATACTGACTCATCCATTGAACATCTAACGATTAACAAATGCATACCGACTCATCCATTGAACATCTAACGTGTAGCCAACACATACCGACTCATCCATTGAACATCTACCGTGTAACCAACACATACCGACTCATCCATTGAACATCTAACGTGTAACCAAGACATGTCTACTCATCCATTGGACATCTAACGTGTAACCAACACATACCGACTCATCCAATGAACATCTAACGTTTAACAAATTCATACCGACTCATCCGTTGAACATCTAACGTGTAACCAAGACATGTCGAGTCATCCTTTGAACATCTAACGTGTAACCAAGACATGTCGACTCATCCATTGAACATCTAACGTGTAGCCAACACATACCGACTCATCCATTGAACATCTAACGTTTAACAAATGCATACCGACTCATCCATTGAACATCTAACGTGTAACCAAGACATGTCGAGTCATCCATTGAACATCTAACGTGTAACAAGACATGTCGACTCATCCCTTGAACATCTAACGTTTAACAAATGCATACCGACTCATCCATTGAACATCTAACGTTTAACAAATGCATACCGACTCATCCATTGAACATCTAACGTGTAACCAAGACATGTCGAGTCATCCATTGAACATCTAACGTGTAACCAAGACATGTCGACTCATCCATTGAACATCTAACGTTTAACAAATGCATACCGACTCATCCATTGAACATCTAACGTGTAACCAAGACATGTCGACTCATCCATTGAACATCTAACGTGTAACCAACACATACCGACTCATCCATTGAACATCTAACGTTTAACAAATGCATACCGACTCATCCATTGAACATCTAACTTTTAACAAATGCATACCGACTCATCCATTGAACATCTAACGTGTAACCAAGACATGTCGAGTCATCCATTGAACATCTAACGTGTAACCAAGACATGTCGACTCATCCATTGAACACCTATGTAACCAACACATACCGACTTATCCATTGAACATCTAACGTTTAACAAATGCATACCGACTCATCCATTAAACATCTAACGTTTAACAAATGCATACCGACTCATCCATTGAACATCTAACGTTTAACAAATGCATACCGACTCATCCAAATACACTCATGCATGAGGTTTCAGTATGCAACACTTGTCCAGCTGATGGATTGGATGGATGGGTGGTCAATTGAACATCTAAATATTAGAGGGAAAACATTGGCGGGAAAATATTAGAGGGAAAACATTAGAGGGAAAATGTTAACAATTTTCCTCACTTTTTTAGCATAAAAGTAGAACCACACACACTCCTTATCATCACAACCACCAACAGATCACGCACACTTATCATCACAAACACATTGTTATTATGAAGATGTTGAAGCATGAAGCTTTTCCGTGCAAGTGTGGACATGGAGATGTAGTTCTTCGAGAATCGTGGCAAACTGAATCCTTTGGTAGACTGTACTATGCTTGTCCACGTTCACGGGTTGAACCTCCAGTTTCATATGGATGCAAATTTTTTTATGGAAAGACGAACGCGTCCAACTACTAATCAATTCTCTTGGAGGTTCAATGAGCTTTTCTCCTCCAAGCTCTTCTTCAAGACCTTCAACGAGCTTTTCTCCTCCAAGCACTTCTTCGAGACCTTCAAGGATTCCAATTTCTTCTCCAAGCTCTTCAACGTGTGCAAACTGTGTGCTCTTGAATGGAAAAATAAAGGTACTTGAGAGTACAGTAGAGTTGTACCGCAACCCCGATAGGCACACAATGGATTCAGCTGCACTACTTCACGACCTTTACGATGACATAGGGAACCTTAGTTTGAACTAGTTTGTGATGTGTTTTTTCCGTGTTTACGAGTCTAATATCGTTGTAATATCCATGTTTAATTAAGCGCGTGTTTAAGTGTCCGTGACGAATAAAATTATGTTTAGGAGTGTTTGTCTCTAAGTCTCCCATGTGATATTACAAAAGGTTTTTTGTAATATTTGGAATAAATAAATATTTGTTTTATAAATGTCTCATTTTTATTATATAAACGTCGCAAAAATAAAATAACATCGGATCGATAGTTAAAATAATTATTTGGAATAAATAAATATTTGTATTATAAATGTCTCATTTTTATTATATAAACGTCGCAAAAATAAAATAACATCGGATCCATACTTAAAATAATAATTATATGAAATAATTAATAATTTTTCATAACAAGCAAAAACTAATTATATATATGACAGGGAGTTTCCCCGACGACATGTTGCTAGGGAAACTTTTGAGATTTGGCGGGTAAAAGCCCGCCACACGTTTTCTGCTTAACTTTGAAGCTAATTACGTTTTACAAAGTTTCCCTGGCGACATGTCGTCAGGGATAAATTTAGCAGGTTGGTATCAAAAAAAATTAATGGTAATTACGATGGGGTCGCCAGGGATAAATGGGAGAGAAAAATTTCGTGCTCTTTCATTTGGCATCTGACTTTGGACGGCGTATCCCTGGCGACATGTCGCCAGGGATACGCTAGTCAAACTTTGACCAAAAAGTAAATCTGCTTTATTGCCACGTCAGCGTTGTCGCCAGGGAAAAAGGGTTATCCCTGGCAACATTTTGTCGCCAGGGAAACTCTGGTCACCTGTTCCTGTTCCCGGTTCTTGTAAGGTCTCTCACAAGAGGACTAAGAAAGTGTTCTTGTTCTATACAAGGACCCAGTTTAAGGCGTGGAAGGAAGAATTGGGCAACGAGTTCAACCAGTTCGATATAACGTCCTATAAGGTTTGTTTATGAAAATTTTGAATAGCAGCTATATATAAACATTCTTGTTTTTGCAATTTTTAATATTTTCCGTTATCTCTAGGAGCTGGAAACTACTAAAAGTGACGAACCAGGAGATTATGATTTTGATCAGCAGATTAAGGACTTTGTTTGGGATAATGACGAGGATGGTGATGCAATTGAGCTTGCCTTTAGTAACAAGAAGCTCGAGGAGAGAAAGCGCTGACTTCAAGCATCTGAGGTTTGGCGTTTGTCAACTAAATTATGGTGTCAAATGTGATTGATAGAATATCAGCGTCTTAGATCGAAAGATATCATTTAGTAGGGTGAAATTGATTGGGACAAGAAACACTTTTCGTTCCTATTTTATAAAAACGTATCATATATGCAATGCCTTAAATACTTGCAGGTTGTGCTCAAACCGTGATTTTTCTAGCATTGCACAAACCACTCGTTGAGTCAACTTTAATCTTACTGAATAAACAGCTGATGCATTTAGTTATGATTACCAAAATATCTGAATTTCTTTGCAACCCTCTAAATGATTGTGTATAGTAAACACACACGCTGGGCAACTTTGGTGTTGTGTTTTGATGTTAAGTTTTACCCAATTACATCATGGAGACATAACACGAATTTCATTACAATCATCGTATCTTGATGCAGGATGGTACTCATCTTGACCTAAAGGAGAATGGCATCCGATACCGCGACTTCATGAACAAAGAGTTCAAGCAATATGCACTGGCTGATCTCCAAAGATCAATCCCATCAATGCGGGACGGGTTGAAACCTCACGAAAGAAAAATCCTATTCTATGCTCTCCAGAAGCCCATTATTCAAAAAATTAGTGTTACTGAGTTTAGTGTTTATGTGTTTGATCATTCTCGGAATCATGATGGTGAGGCGACGCTAGTTGATACCATTATTGGCATGGCCCAAAATTACGTTGGTAGTAACAACATTAAACTTCTTCAACCAAATGCGCGATTTGGTACACGATATATGGTGAGATATAGAAGATTTTGAACATATACTGTTTTGTATTCAATTGCATATTCTAAAGTATTATTCCTTTGCAGGGTGGTAAAGATCATGCAGATGGCACATCGCTTTTCACTCGGCTCTCTCCTATCACACGATATCTTTTTCACAACTACATGAATGAGGATGGTCAATCCATTGAGCCGGCATGGTAGTTTATATACTCTAAGCGTATATGATATTGTTTGAATTGGTTGTTAACTTGTTATAATGATTTTTTTTTTGAAAAAGGTTTATTCCAATCATCCCAATGGTTCTGGTAAATGGAAGTGAGGCAAGAGGAGCATGGAGTTCGTTTATTCCAAATTATAATCCACGGGACGTCATTGCAAACCTAAAACGCCTACTGAATGGTGAAGAAATGGTGGCTATGCTTCCGTGGTACAAAGGGTTTAAAGGAAAGATTCTGAAAAGCGCATCAGATGAATACACCACATACGGAATTATAACCGATGACAAGGATGCTCTTATGATCACTGAGCTCCCAGTAAGGAGTTGGACTCGGGATTACATGAAATTTTTGGAGGCAGCTTCACGGGGTAGCAAAGACATTCTGGTAAATTAACAATTTTAATTAGTTCACGCGTATATTGTATTTTTATTTTATTATCTTTATAGCTTTTAAATGGCAATCCTATGCAGTTTTACAAGTCTCGCAGTGATGATTCTAGTAGTGTGCATTTTGAAATTACCATGACTGAAGATCAAATGGACAAAGCAAGAAAAGAGAGGTTCTCGAAAAAGTTGAAACTAACAACTACATTAAGCACAGCTAACCTGTATGTGTTTGATGCAAAGGGTAAACTAAAAAAGTATGACACCCCTGAAAAACGTAAGTACGATATACTCTTAATTTATTCTCCGACTCTTCATATTGATTTATACTCTTGATATTCTTTGTGCGTACAGTTCTTGAGGATTTCTATCACCTTCGTCTTGACTTTTACGTAAAGAGGAAGGTAAGTTGGATGTTCCTTTTCCATCTTTAATAGATTAACAAACTCTGTACTAATCCAAATGCTGTCATGACTACCAGACATCTCTGCTTCCCGAGCTCAATATAGCTTCATTGCAACTGAAAAACAAAGTGAGGTTTTTCCGTCAAGTTTGGGATGGAGAACTTGATTTGTCCAAAAATAAAAATCAGATTTGTGTTGAATTAAAGGACAAAGGTTTCAAATCTTTACAATCAATTGAAAGGGAGGCAAGGGAAGAAACACAAGAGGAGGAGGAGGAAGATGTGGAAGTGAAAGGATATAAAGGATATGATTACTTGCTGCTTGAACTATTTGCTCACGCGTGTATAGAGGAGCTGGAGGAAGAAATGAAAGCAAAGGATAAAGAGTTAGAGCATCTCACCGCTGCTACTCCCGAGTCTTTATGGCTAACAGATCTTGCTGCTCTTGATAAACAACTTGCTCTTGTGAGAAATGAAACCTTTATCTTTGCTAATTTTATGATAAGTACGATGATTATGTGAACTAACAAAAATATCGCTGGCAGGAAAAATATCCTGAAGCAAAATATACTGAAGCAGAAAAGAATGCACGAGCAAAACGAGCAGGAGATGCAGCCGGACAAAGCACGAACAAGAAGAGACGTATGAAGAGAGTGAGGAGTTGGAGGAAGAAAGGAAAGGAAAAGAGATAAAGAGTTAGAGCATCTCACCACTACTACCCGCAAGTCTTTATGGCTAAGAGATCTTGTTGCTCTTGATAAACAACTTTCTCTTGTGAGAAATGAAACCTTCATCTTTGCTAATTTTAAAAAATGTAATACAAGTGATTATGTGAACTAATAAAGATATCGCTTGCAGGAAAATATCCTGAAGCAAAATATACTTAGAGAGAAGTACAACCGGTCAGCCACCTCATGAGCATAGTTCTCACTGCGACCGGTCAACGACACATGAAAACCTATTGGATGTAGTGGTTCATAACGCTTTATGATGCTGCTACCTAAAGGAAACCGGTCAACCACCTCATGAGCATAGTTCTCACTGCGACCGGTCTAGTTGTTCATACTGTCACTCAAGTTCGGAAATTCAGACGTGTTAATATGATAACAAACTAAAATTTAACCAAATAGAACATATATAAGACAATACCAAAGTAATATAGTATTTAAAACATTGTTAACCAATATTACAAGCAACCAAGTAACAATTTAGAAAAAAAATCTACCAGCATATAAAAGTTATTCAATCCGTTAAACCGAAGTTTCAGAAACTGGAATACGAAAGATAATAGGGACTTCTGAAATGTAGATCTAAGGAGAAATGCTCTTTGGACTTGCAACATCAAACTCTTGGACTGAGCGAAAACTGAAAAACATAATAGGAAGAGAGTAAATTTGATTGTAATTTAATAAGACTACTAACCCCTTTTTTACAATTTCAGGAAGTAGATAGAACGATAATTCAATCTATCTAAATGATAGTACATGAAAATTAAACCAAATTTTACTATCACAAAAACATAAGGAATCAAAAGGTTGTAAACTACAAACCTACAACTCAAAAAACACCTTCATTTAACATTAAAATGTAGAAGCGAATGATTAAACAGGCTGCGGTGGTTCAATTTAGATGCTTTGGAGATCTATTTTTCTTCTTTTTGGCCTTCCACATGTAAATACATAAGCTAAGGTAATGCATGCAGATGTCATTTGGCCATTATAGCAAAGTATCAATTCAAATTAAATTCTAGTAGATAAGTTATAATTTGCACACATTGCAGTCAAATTTTCTGTCTTTTTAATATCAAAGCAATACTCTGCTAATGCATATGTGAAATTAGCATGACAAGTCCTGTACAAGTATCAAATTGAAGATGGACTTGTCTCATCCAAACGGCATATAGTCTCATAATAGAAAGTGATTCATGAAATAAATACAATGCTTGCGCAAATTTATCAAACAACAACATAACTAAACCCCACCTTAGCATGAATCCTCTTTGTATGAGGAGATATAAGGCTCTCCACGAACATAGTCGCAAATTTGTAGTCCCA
The DNA here is from genome assembly GCA_025667525.1 of Glebionis coronaria. Lineage (NCBI taxonomy): Eukaryota > Viridiplantae > Streptophyta > Magnoliopsida > Asterales > Asteraceae > Glebionis > Glebionis coronaria. Next base: position 12,287 of record JANFOE010000106.1, read on the forward strand.
AAGCTCCATTGTCATCGCATACCTCCTGGAAAAGTAAAAATTCTCGTGTGGATTGTACTGCAGCACTTTCGCAGCCCTGCTACCACCACTCAACTCTCTATCATGTGGGTCGAGTTTCCAAGACTCTTTTACAGTGTTGTTTTCCACTACCCATTTGTATCTGATTGTTTGATACAATTCATTTTTATGTATTAACATGCATTGATCAGCATCAGTTACCCCGAGTCTGTTAAAATCTAAACACTGAGATTTCTTAGAATCATATGGCAGGGGAATTTCTTTGAATCCCTCTTTAGTTAAATCAAAAGAAAGAATAATTTTCTTTTTATTTTGATCTTTCATAAGCCAGTTAATTGTTCCCTGGTATAGGATACCATGGTTACAATATTCAATAAACTCATAGTTTACATCTTTAATAAATTCCCAACTGTTCGATCTCAACTTGAAGACATAGAATTTCGTTATCTTAAGTTTCTTGAACCCTACTATAACCTTGTAATCATCCGTAGATGAATCATACCCAAAACCGCAACATAATATAGCTCTTTTAGGAATTTCAGTAAGCCTAGGCAGTTTTCTAACCTCTCTAGTATAAGGATTGACTACTTCAAGTTCATTATCACAAAGATAGATGCATAAAAGGCCATTCGAAGAACCAACAATATGATGTCTGGTTTTTCGAAACAATGCCGTTAAACTCTTACAGCCTGCCTCACCTATAGCGATCTTTTTAAGTTTAATTGCATGATGGTTGTTGCAACTATTGATTAGATGAGCTTTAGCAAAAGGAGAACTTGATATCAAAGAATACCATGACTTACAAACTCTCTTGTATTTAAGTAGACTTGGGACATCCAATCGGGCGAGTATCTTCTCAAAGGGTAAAACCTCTGCCATTAGAAAACGACCGAAACAAGAATGCGTTGTTGGAGAGGTATGGCATTGACTTAATGTTGTCTTCCCTTAATTTTTTTCGAAAATATTTGAACTATAATTTTGAACATTTGAAAATTTGAGATAGCAAATACTTTCCAGTTGTGCTTTTGATTTTCATAATTGTTTGATATTGTTTCTTTAATCTTCACGGTATTACTCTATATAGAATACACGTTCAACATTGCCACAATTTGTTCAAAATTACCATATTTGTTTTAACATTCAACCACACGATTTATTCAACTTGCCATATATGTTTGTTTTTTCAACTTTCAATATTCAACAATTGGAATAAATTCTTTATAGGATACTAGACGAGTACCCGCGCATAGCGGCGGAAAGTTCAAACGACCGATAATTAACGATATACGATTCGGACCCAATTAAGTCTATTAGGCTACTCCGGTAAAATTTTGTGTTCAAATTATTCGGGTCAATCTAAGTAACCCAAATACAAACAATGTAAGTTATAGACATAAGATTGACAAATAAAGGGCACACAAGCAAAAAATCAAGATCTTCCGCATCTTCACAACTTGACCAACATAATTATTTGTTGTAAGCATTAGGCTTGTCAAGCACAACCTCAACAATAATGACCACTAATATACCTATTTATCTGACAAGATAAATGAACCAGTTATATACTTATATGTACACTACAATAATATATAAGATTAAATAGTCATTCCAAGTTAGCTTAACTTGTTTCAACCCATGCTAGAAGCTACCCATTCTTAACCACTCATACGATTATTGCATTATGATGTAGACCTTGCCACTACAAGACCGATGACAAGTCCTAGATAAACAAACTGAGTGTTGCCCCTTTGATGCATATAAGTAATCACCATACAAACAAATAACCATAATTAACATGAGCAGGTTATTCAACAAGTCTACAAAAGAAAAAAAAAAGGAAAAGGAATCAAGAGGCACAAAATCACTCACCATTATTCAAAATCAGTTTCCATCTGTATCTATGAAGATACCATATTGACCGTACCACCAAAGACGCCATTTTGAGCACTTGAACGATGATATTGAGTAACCTTGCAAACATGATCACACAAGTTACCTTTTTCTCCCCATTCGCAGCTACAAATTGCATACTCAGAAAGTCAGAATCCGGGTTCCGTAAGTCATGATATAGATCCTCATCTACCCGATCAACAACTTTGACCGAGTCACCTTCTGTGATAACATCAGTGTTTTGGACTGTTCTTGACTTCCGCCGTTATATAAACTCACTGGCCCATTCGTCATCCTGTAACGTGAAATTAAAAGTCATCATTTCCCTCGTACTCGTCAAGCCAAAAGTAGGAATGTATTTTAGTACTGAGTTTATCGACTTGTCAGAGTCGGTCTCGTCTTCTAGGAACCTAATTTTTAATTGGTAGTGATAAAATTCAAGAGCTGTGGAACTCTGAAGGCTAACAATTGCATCATTTTCAAGGCAGTGATCCACGAACGTGAAGAAAAACAACTATTTTTTGATGGGTTTGCAGTAACAAAATGCCCAAGACCATTTTATGAAAATATGTTACCTGTTATGTTATGCCTTGCTGATATTGAACAACTCTCACTGTTGTAATTTGTAAACTCGAAGATTTGCTGAAACAACATAATTACTTACGATTCATCAGAGCATACAAATTAAGAACAAAAATTTACAAAAAAACACAAGTACAAATTAGATTCAATAACACAAGGATGATAATTAGAGAGTAAATTTTACTGCATGATAAAAAAATATGGTCTTCTTGTCTATGAGCAATAACAATGTACTTACTTATTTTTATTATCGTTTCTTCCTATATTAAAACAATTAGAACACAAATACAAAACATAGAACGAAACTTAACAAATACAAACTTGTATTCGAGTAATAGAGGAATGATAATTTTTTCTATGTTTTCTTGCTGCTTGCAAAGAAGATGGCGATTCGATAACCTTTATATAAAAAAGAACGAGATGTTTGCTGCCTACGCTTTGCTGCGGGGAATTTGTTGACCTTTTTTTGTGTGTCATTCTCTGTAAATGTTTTTAACCTTTCTACGTTTATAAACTATCTTTTGTGCTCTACACTTGTTTTGAAGCAGAACTTAATTATTGCCATTCAAAGTAACCCGAAAAAAGTTTATGGTTCCATATAAAACCAATCAATAAACTTTGCATATAAATAGTCGCCAGATTCAGGAGAATGTATAAACGTATCTTGCCAAATATTACAAAGAAGCCACTAATATAATGTGCATCTACTTGCAAAGAACATATAAGCAATGTGACGAATGACTTTAGGGAGTGGATGAATAAACAAAGTGGCTTGACATAACATGCACTTCACACACTTGTTTTATCTCCCTGGTGGCCTTAATCCTTTAATATGATGTCGAATTTAATACCACGTTATTACATTTTAAGGGAACCGACCTAAAATGTTTAAAATGGGATCACACTTGTGATAGCTATATATGTATTTTCAAAAGATATGCATATAGGAAATATGAATGTACAATTCAATCAGGAGAAAAATTTGAGTCCTCTCCACAAAAGGCTTACCCCGTGTACATCTCCAATACCAACGAAATCGCCTTGATAAAGATGCAAAGTAGTCGTTTTACCAACATAAATCTTCATAAGATATTCAAGTTTACATATTTCGCTCTCAAGATAACTCCTAGTATTTCACACACAAATATGTAAATGCGCGCAAAGTAAAAAATAATGAGATAATAGAGAAACAAACTTACTTCTCCTGGGTAGTAAAATGGTAGCTCATACTGCAGAAAAAAGTAAGTAAGCATTAGATCAGTATTCTCATTTGTGTTATACCAATTACAACATAAAAAAACCTAGCTTACCATTCCTCGTTTATGATCTTTTCCTCTTTTTCTCCTACCAGAAAAATAATCTTGATAGTAAACATTATGAATATAATTATTAAACAACTATTCAAATAGCCATGAATGACTTAAGATATGGGGTTTTGCGTGTGCACTTTTTAAGCAGCAATTGTGAGTTGAACAACTGAAAAAAAACTGATATGTAATAGCAGACACCTTAACAAAAAGTTAGAAAAAAGTAGAAACGCATCTGCAAAAAAGTACCAGGTGTAGTTTGGACAATCAACAACTACTATATTTGGCTTGACAGTAGATGTGGGGTTGAAATCGAGTCTTGTATAATTATTGTATTAGCTCTTGTCATTCTTTATCTCACCCAATTCCCTAATTCGTGCAAAAAGGCCAAATACCCGTAAAAGCATTCAAAATTCAGTTTCCTTATTAACCATGAGGTACAACTGTAAAACTATGTAAAGAGTTGAAGAAAGTAGATATATCCGTCATGGCAGATTAAGAAGTTAGCCCCGCCACAATGAAAATAATATCATCTTATAAAGACAAAAAAACAAACGCTAAACACCCAAATACAAATGGCATCAGCGAGGTAAGTTGCCAAAGATAATCAAAACCCTTAGTAATTTCAGAATTTGAGAAAACTAAAAACAAATACCTCAAACCCTTAGCTGCAAACAGTGTCTTCTAACAACCTGTCTTGTATTTCCAATCAATCACTAACTAAAGAAAACATTCAAAAACCAAATTAAGATGATACATGAGTGTCATTACCATCATCATAAGCATGAACCTCCGACATTTCCTAGAGTACATAGATAAACACTTGCATCTTGTAAATTTGGTTTCCATCTATAAACCCATATACATATGGAAAACCTGGATCTACAAATAAATCGATAGGTCTATATAAGAAGACCTTAAAACCTTGATTAATAATAAGAGACCGGATAACAAAACTAAAAAAAACCTTAAAATAAGAAAACCCTTTTCGGAGGAGGGATGGATTTATGTGATTGTGTGATTGTTTCGATTCGATGTTAGTGATGTTCGGTGGTGAAGGTATGGTGATGGAGGGGTTTGACAGGAAGGAGTAATGGTGGTGTGTGATAATGGATTCTGTGATGGTGCCTTATATGTGAACCAAAAACTAATACAAGAAATAACGTGTGATTTCATGATGCAGTTAATTTTCAGTAATACCATAAATAAGATAAGAATGAAACTTATATGAGAAGTTTGGTTGAAATTTTTCAACTTTCAACTTTCAACATTTGACATACATCCTTTATAGGGTATATAGACTAGACGTGTACCCGCGCATAGCGGTGGATAGTCTATGATATCCTAACTGTGGTCGAACCGATAAATTGGTGATTCGCTCGGATTGACCCGATAGTCGAACTCGTGACCCGATGGCTCGATCGGGCTGACCCGGTGAGCGAACCCGCAAAATAGTGACTCGACTGGATTGACCCGGTGGTCGAACCTGTAACACGATAACTTGATCGGGTTGACACGATGGTCAAACCGGTCACTAGATAGCCGGACCATGATGTAGTGGCTAATACACTTGTTCCTATTTAAGCATTATGTTTATATATGTAAATGTTTGAATTTTCAACGTTTTCAACTTTCAACATGAGCTCTTAAAGTACTCGCGCATATCGGCGGAATGTATAGCGGTAAATAATTAACGATATGCTTTTTAATCCGGTGACTTGACCGAGTTGACCCGGTAATCAAACTCGTGACCCACTAAGTCGATCGACTAAACAGTCTGATGAGCACATCGCATTTCTCGGTGGGACGACTAAAAGTCAAAGATCACCCAAACCGTCAACATGTCGTTGTCTTTGTTCATAATCCAATGGAAGCAATACTAAAGAGTACCTTTGTGATGTTTCATTGTTAATTCAATGTGCTTTAGCAGACTATGTTATAGTCAATTTGGTTTCTATGTTGCAATAATTCAAGTTTAATCACAATACCCATGTTTATATAAATTTTGCTTTAGTATGTCACAAAAATTCTATTATCCAACAACAATCGCAGGTGTGTAAATGCCTAACACCACGACATTCAATTCATTTAGCGCGGTTCCGATAATGTAAGATATTTTATCCGTTTCACTAATTGTCGATAAAAGATAACCCGAATGTCTTGCTTCAATTCCATGCCCATATCATGCTTTCATAGGAAAAGTAGTTGTCAAGTCCTTTAGGCAATAACCCCACGAAATCTTAAGTCTATAATACGAAATTTTCAAAGGACATATAACTTGGCTACTCATTTATATTTGAGGCTAAAAATGATACAAAGTTCTCTCATTACTTGTTTGTATCATTTAGAAACATGGCACTATACTAATAACTACTTCAAGTAGGTTCCCAATAACCTTCAGGATGTTGCTTTCTGTCTCATCCAATTTGTAGCGGACCACTTCTCTCTAGAGAGGACTTCGCAACCTCCATGAATGCTTCTTGGGTCCGATTGTCCATCATGTCCCTGCATTAAAACACAAAATTATACAAATGTTTATGGCTTCTATAAAAAGAAACTATCAATTTACAAACAATGTTTTAATGTTGAGCTATAGCAGAATATCCATTAGATTTCAATACTAGTCAAGAGAAATAAACCAGTCTTGCCAAAGATGCTTCTATGTTGCTGTCGAACAAAAAGAAACAAAAAAGATTATATATGTAATCTAAATAAGAACGCAAGTATTACCAAACAAGATATTAGTCATACATATTACAGGAAATTAACTATCCGAAGTATATATTTTTTTCGCCAATATATATTTTTGACTACCGGTCATACTTTCACTACCTTTACCTTATGCACAATGGTCATAATGTCATATTTTTCGGCATTCTGCCTGATGAGCATTCACATGGAAATATTTCAATAAAGGAAAAATTGGTCAAATATACATTTCTTTTCGACAAGACACATTGGTAGGACCAATAATTTATAACGTATTGTTTCGCGGATTCATTTTACTTGATATCATAGGGGGTGACACATGTGTCTACCATATTTTCTAATTATCTATATCATGAATGGTTAAAAACTATTGCAAAAAAACACGGCAGAGATATCAAACTGTAGCTACGTCACAAAAACAAAAAAGTGAGTGTAGATAACAAACCATGCTCTAGAAAAGCTACGCATTTATTCGGGTTAAAACAATTTGTAGGTTGTGGGCAAAAAAATCGTTAATGGCTTAACCCGACCCATTCCATAAAACTTGACCAAAAGTACAATATGATGTGGGCTAAGCAAATCCAACTCGACTATTTTTATGTTATAGCATTCTTATAGTATTCACGACACCAATTATTTATATCTCAAAAAAAAAATTTGGCTGAGCGAATCCAACTCGGCTTGACATGTATAAAAAGTAACTGTCTTGACCCATCACCAACCTACCTACCCCACCTGTAATACTGATATTTGAAGGAAACTATACCTATTAATTACGGGTAAGAAATCATGATCTAAAATAACACATAGGGCTTTCGAAATTTTCGTTTTTTGGTTGCAAGTTTAAAACTTTGATTTTAAGAAAGCTGCAAGTTAGGTGTTTCATATATTCAATAACTATTTTCGTAAATATTCATCTTCCTTCCTTTTGAGGCGCCCTTTTTCTTTGAAGTTGCTTATTAAAAGAATAATTTTGTATAAAAGGAAGAGCTAATGAGAGTTTTGGTGCAGATTGCTTTTCATAATTTGAATAGCAGTTATGACTCAAGTTTTTATAACTGGGCTGATTCGGGTTAGGATTAAAAATGGGATTTTAGAGCTGAAAAACAAGCATAAAGTGTTGTGTAGGAGGAATGTAGAAACAAAAAAGTGCTTGGTAACATATAAAGAATATTGTAGGCAATTTGTTTATGCTAATCAATCTGCTGAGACAAACCTAGAACTCGGTTGACGTCTTTCTTGCTCCACCTTTAATATTTTACGCACGTCCTAAGACACAAAAAGAGGTAAACTGTTAGGGCGTTTGGATTGATAGTTTGAAACAAAGAAAATGATATATGCAATAATAAATGCGTTAGTTTTATTTGATTGATGATGTTAGTTATTAATGATAGATTGTGTTATTTTTATTGACAGATGTTTCTGTGTGCATTTACTGCTGCTTACAAACGCAATCAACAAAACTCGTCTTAGTTAAGCTAATAGACATTGTTGACGTTCCTTAAGCCTACGGATATCAAAAAATAAGCAAATTAAGCTACGTAGTAATAGAAATTGTTCAAGTAATCACATTGAAAAACGTTAAATGTAATTTATTTCGAGCAGTAATCTCTTTATTGAACGCTATTAGTGATCAAAAGAAAAATTGAACTACTTGACCTTAAGCAGCTTAAACATACATTATCTATATACATAAGTAGAAATCACAATCGACACATGCCAATTTGATGGAGGCCCAAGTATTGAAGAACGGGCTGACTTGTTTCTGGAGGCCCGAGATCGCGTGACGAAGAGGGGTTTAGTAAAATGGGCATAACTTTTGCATCCTAAGTCCGTTTTCAGCCCGTGACCTGTCAAAACGTGCGTAAAAAGGAGACCGACGACGCTGTAACCACCTTTTAGCTGGTTGCGGATTTTTCAAGGCCCGAAAAGCCTTTTTACTATCAGTTTTTTGCATTTTTATGTTTTTTTCACTTTCAGTTGGACTTTGTCATTGGGCTACGGTCCAGCCCGTTGGATTTTTAGGGTTTTTCTTTGTTTGCAGTCATTATTTAATGAATCTGCTGTAACCTTAGCAAGACAGTTATCAGTTTAATAAAACTTAAACCATTGGCCGTTGAGTTGCCGTGTTTTACCCTAATTTTCGGCCATTCTTCAGAATCAACGATTATTAGCAGAATTGTTTCTGGCATTCTTGTTGAATCAACAGATCCAATTACTTATCTTTGTTACTTGTTTTTTAGTCTACATCACAATTCTGCCCTTAGTGTGTATCTCTGATTTCAAATCCTGTATCATATCCAAAGAATTCGAGTCACTCAGGCACAATAGTTTCACACACTCACTAATGGACAACAAAAAACACAATATGGTTAAATCTATGTCAACAAGTACCTAACAGTATTTATAGGGTATGCAAAATTTAGCTCTCTTGTTATCTATACCAAAAGTAATGGTTTTTAAACAACTTGATTGTAAACATGATTTAAACCCGGGGACCGTTAAGATGGTAGGCCATAAACGCAAAAAATAAATGCGGTGGCGGTGGTGGTGACGGCAGCTGCGGCTGTAATAAAACAGGAATGCAAAAATGATTTAAAGGTCAGATATGTTGATTAGTTTTATAGATATCTAAAAAAAGACATCAAAACGTACAAAATATACCATATTTTCCAGTGAAGCGGCAGCGGGTCCTTTTCTTAAGATTGGAAACGACGACATATATTTATGATGAATCGAACGCGGCGGAAAAAGGTGATATAACAAAAAAGCGTTTTACATATTTATCAAAAAGAAACTGCAGATAAAATATCTAGATTTATAAAATACACGTGAAGAATCTTAACCAAAATACCTCAGTGATGATTGATGCGACTCTCAGCTGATTTTCATTGGCGGTTAAGACCTACAGTGGATAAGGATCGTGGTGGAGGGTGGCATCATCGAGGTGGCTGTGGTGGCGGGTATTATTTTGAGAGGGGGCGAGGGAGAGTAAGAGGATTAGGGTTTTGTTTAAAACTCGTATTAAGTGTTACAAAACAAGGAGGATAGTTTCTTTTGACAAATTCAACATAGGGTGACATTAAATTTTTCAACATTTTTTTATTAGTAATGTTTTTCAATATTAAAGTAATAAACTAGGGGAGTACCCGCGCATAGCGGCGGAAATTCCGAGCGGCAAATGCTTAACAATATGAGATATTGTGGTAGATCTTTCGTTTAACGTTTAAAATTGAACTTGAAAATATCAAAATGATATTGAAAAAGGTTGTAACATGCGATTAATTGTTAACATGTATCAAACAAAATATAAAAACTAAAATTGAAACATTCAGTCAGTTGTGAATCACATTACTTGTCGCATAAAAGTTTTTGATACATGACATCCTCTAAACAACGCACATAAAGATGGCCACGCGAGAAAACGAACTCAAAAAATAGATACTCGCGTTTGGAACAATTTGTCCATGAGCTTTATTAATAGTAATCGCAAAGCTAAGATGGACACATAACTGTTTTCTCTTTAGTTTGAAAGGAAACATGTCCTCTTCATATAGAGCACGAGGAGTTCTTAGGTGCCTGACATTAACTTTAGCATTGATGATATTAGGATCAACACGATTGCATATCATCCTCGTGTCATTACATAATCCATTTTATGGATCGATATTCCTTACAAGGATAGTCGAGCATCCATTTTTCAAGCGCAGAGTAATGAAGGATCAATTTGATTACATTGAGCTAGTTTAAGAATTCCAAAAGATACAAGTTCCTTTCATCAAAACTATACTTCTCTTTGCTAGAAAATCAATCAATGTAAAATAATTTGTAACTCCATAGTTCTTATTTATATTACACTTTTATAAAAGTTTTATATCAATACCTTACTGATATTAGCTTTGAAGAATCTCTATTGGAATTTTCATTTCTTACCTAACAAACGAGGTGCAGAAATAAATTGTAGTGCTTGGTTCGAGGCGTCGAGAACAAAATATAATCATCTAACTTGCATTTTCTTTTTCTTCAAAAACTCCGAGTTCCGTAATCATGGAGGAGGTGAAATTTCCTTCAATATAACTGGCTCCATCCCGCATATATCAAAACAATGATAGTTATATCTTTAATCCGTAGTACTTTTATATCCACGCAAATAACTTGATTGTGGTAAAAAATTACCCCGACTATTTCGATATGTTCTTTCTTTGTTTTTTTGTCTCTGTATTAGAAGAGAAAACCTTAATGTAGACGTAAATATTATTTTCTTTTTTGTTAGATTTTTGTTACATTATGTTAAGTTCATTAAAAAAAAATCAATTTTTGTTAGATTTTTGTTACGTTGTCCTTAAAAATTGTGTTTGTGGTATTCTTTAGTTTATTATAAATGCACTTGATCGTTTTGTATCCTGGTTCCGTCCTTGTATTACAATTGTATTCACCGTAACTATTTACCACAAACAATAGCCAACAATCTCATAAAGCCACCAAACCATAGACCGTTGTTCATAACACGCGCTGAATGTGAATGCCAAACTAATATAAGTTGTAATATTTGTGGCTACAACCAAAAAAAGAAATTAGTTGCCTCGCCAACAAACAAACACGGGCAGGGAGAGTTTCACAAATGCAACTCAGTAACAAATCGTCATTGCCAAAAATGTGACCGTAACTATGTATCACAAACAGTAGCCAATAATCTCATAGAGTCACCAAAATTTATCATTTAAATCAATAAGGGGTTGGTCAAAAGTATTGGAAAGTGCGGCTCAGGTGTAGGCGCAAAAAATAACTCCACCAAGCGTGGTTTGTGGTTGCAACCAAAGACGAAAGTGGTTACCTCACCGATAAACAAACATGGGCAACGACAATTTCACAAATGCAACTCAGACACAAATCATCATTGCTAAGAATATCACCTTAACTATTTACCGCAAACAATAACCAACAATTTCTTAAAGCAACCAAACATTATCAATTAAGTCAGTAAGGGGCATATCAAAAGTATTTAGAAAGTGTGGATGAAAAATAGCATATATCATAGCTATATTTCGTTCATACTCTAAAGACCGAGGTCCAACCAAACTCGATTAGGGTCACAGTTATGATACAGAGCGCTTACCCACCATGGCGGCAACCTCAAAAGACCGCCATGCAATACGCAACTGGTTGACCCAAGATAAGATAAACTTCTTTTATTAGTTTAGCATTCACATTGTGTGAGTGTTATGAACAACAGTTATAAACGGTACCTCAAACTCATTCAATCAAATGTTGTTAACCATAAAAGCGGGCATACAACAATAAAAACCAATTATCAATCGAACCTGATAAGAAGGAACCGTCACCATCGCCAAAAAAAGACCAAAACCAATTATGATACACTATGAGTTGGGCCAACGATCCTCATAAAAAGGAACGATCACTACCGGCATAAAAACACCAAAACCAATTACGAATCGTCATCAATTTAGGAATCATCATGGCCACAACCCTGGGTCGACCGTCACCAACCCAACAAAGATTAGGGGCAACGATCGGGGTGAAAATTCGACCGTCATCACCCTAAATCGACTATCATCAACCCATGAAATGTTGAGGGCAACGATCAGCGCCAAAACAGTATGCAAACCCAAAAGAATAGAGAGAGAGAGAGAGAGAGAGAGAGAGAGAGAGAGAGAGAGAGAGAGAGAGAGAGAGAGAGAGAGAGAGAGAGAGAGAGAGAGAGAGAGAGAGAGAGAGAGAGAGAGCATTTTTGGGCGGCGAGAGATATGATTAAATAGAAAGAAAGAAGACGAATCACGTACATATGATAGCCGTGGGTAGGGCACGTGTACAATAGAAAGAATTAAAAATTGGAGTAATTAATAGAAAACACAGCTATTGTTTATAACACTCACACAATGGAATGCCAAACTAATATAAGTTGTAATATATCTTTAAACATGCATTAATTACTATTAAGATAAGAGAAAGTCGCATAACTATTAAAACCCCAAAAAAATATCAGTAATATTCATGGGTACGAATGTCTTCTAAAGATTATTTAAAAACTAAATCAATACTAAATATGGATACAAAGGGTGATTTTGGGTCATGTCAAAAATAAATATATGACAAGATAGTACAATGCAGTTAATTCAAAAATCAAACCGGCAAACTAATTGCCATTAACCAAACACAAATTTGAAAACCAATTATGCAGTTCATATGTATTTTAAATTAGGTAAAGAGATAAAAAAAATACCTTTATTATAGGATCGTAGTAATTATAATACAATCCAATAATCCTCGAAGTAATAATAATGAAACGAGCGATTATTATAGGATCGAAATTGACACATTGATTGGTATGAAGAAGGGTGTTTTTTCTGTTTAAATTGGGGACGGGGTTACACACAGTAATAATGGGTATGATAAAGGGTTAAGTTTTATAAATTGAGTATAAATTATGAAGATTATAATACAACATAATGATGCAATACACTTGTATAACATTTTGTAAAATAAAGTGAGTTTTTATTAAAATCTAAAGTATAAATCGTTTAAAAGTACACTTACATATTCTTACAAAAAAATATACTAGTCGTATAAAATATAATTAAAAGTTGCATAATATTTTTTAATCTATCAATTTTTACAAAAATAATATTATAATTAAGACTCGCTTAATAAATTGACCTATAGTCGTTTAAAAAATACTCTTACACACCATCTTACACAAATGTACTTGTGTCTTACACAATTTGTACTTTTTGAGATGAATAGTTTTTTTTTTCAAAAAAACAAAAGTTGTACAGGTAACATAAGTCACATAGGTCTAATTGTGGAAGTCTAAAGTCGCATAGTGCAGTTTGGTAAAATGACTTCTTTTGTGGTCTATTTGAGTAATTGAAATAAAGCGACTCTCGTATCTCGTATTTAAAAACAAACCTTTTTTTAATACAAAAGTCTCTGTTTGAGGGTTTGTATTATTATACTACCCTTATATCTTAAAAAAATGTTTATCTTACTATTTATATTTATCTTTATAAAAAATGTTTTGATTTTTGTTATTTAATATTAATTATTACTGATATTCTTATTTTACACTTATAATCAAACATTCATTAATTACTTAGGGGACGCTTGGTTAATCTGACGGGAATAGGAATGGGAAAGGGAAAGGAATACAAAAGAATGCAATGAGCATTCCCTAGTATTATCATTACCATTATTGGTGCATGGTTACTATAAGTTGCAGTCGTGATTGAATATGGTGGCAATAACGGCTACGATGACGATGATGTTGGGAGGGGAAGCATTCATGAAAATTAGTGGCGGCTAGTGTTGATTGAGGACGTCAGCCATTGCAACAGACGATTGTGGACTTGAGGTAGTCGGCAGAGGTGGCGATCAAAGGTGATGGGTTTTGGTAACGACAATGATCGGTGGTTTTTTTGTCGTTGACAGGTGGTTGTTGACGGTTGGTGGTTGCGATAAGCGGTTGTGGTAGATGGTACAGGTAGCGACGAGATATGGAGGTTGTAGCAGTAATGATAATCGACGGTGTGGTGGTGGTAGCGGTGGCGCCATCGGTAGTCGTTAATGATGGTCATAGAGTGTTGTGGTCGTTGGTGGACCAATACACACTTGAATCCATGGTGAGGTGGTAGCGGCCGGTGACAGTGGTGGTGGTGGTGGCGGCAGAGAGCGGTGGTGGTGTTAGGAGGGTGATGATAGCGACAATAGTGGTCATCAGTGCGATATTGTTAGTGAGGCAATTAATGTAAATTAGTGGCGGCTAGTGGTGGTTATGTACGACAACAGTTGTAGTAGTCGGTATAGGTAGCGATCAGAGGTGGAGGTGGTGGTAACGGTGATGATCGGCGGTTTTTGACGGTTGGTTGTTGTGGTAGATGGTATAGGTAGCGACAGAATTTAGAGGTTGTGACGTTGGTGATGATCGGCGGTGTGGTGGTGGTAGCGATGGCACTATCGATAGCCATTAATGACGGTGGTAGAGTGTGGTGGCGGCATCAGTAGAGGTGGTGGTCGCTGGTGGACAAATACACACTTGAATCTATTGTGAGGTGGTAGCGGCCGGTGGTGGTAGCGGTGATGGTGGTGGCGGCAGAGAGTGATGGTGACACCAGAGAGTGGTGGTGGCGACAATGGTGGTGGTTAGTGATGGTGGTGGTGGTCGGTGGAGACACACACATACCTGAATCTATTACCTCAAATCCATTACCCCCAACTTACAGGGGAATGGTTCATTACCCAGTAATGGGTAATGATTACTTATACTTCTCATAACCAAGCACTAGTAATCATTATCATTCTCATTCCTTACCTTCTAAAACCTCTAACCAAGCACACCCTTAATTTAAATTTATATATTAACAATGAGTGTAAAAGTAATTTTTTAAAAACCCCAAAAATAACTTAGTAATATCATAAGTTTTTTCATTTTTACGGTTTTTGTGAGATGAAGGGGGAGTATACAAAAGATAACGCCAAACTGGGGTGGGACTTACCTTATGGGCTTGGGGAGTTGGGGTGGCGGTAGCCCTAAAGTTAGAAAAAAATGATGAAGTTATAGTGTAAATTTTTTCGATTTTAAGCGTTTTTTTAAAATGTCATTTACTCGAAACTTAAATTGCCTTTCACTCATACATTAAAGTCGAACATTTAACACTATAAAAATCAAAAGTTCTTCAGTTTTAAGTTAAAATACTCGATTTTTTAATTAAAGTTCTAGTTTTTTCATCTTATTATTTTCAAAATAAATTTTGTTCCCCATATTTCACTTTTCTTCGTCCGCCTCATACGCCAAACATAGATTGTGTTTAAGGGATGTAATTAAAAGGAAACTAGAATACACGTAGTCGGTCATGTTTTATAATGTAACCTTACTAATAAGAAAAAGAGCCCCCACTGAACCATAACGATAATAATACGACCATAATACTAACTAAAAACCATGGCGATCGAGAAACTCAACATTCCTAAACTACAAGATGCTAACTTAGTTGGTACACCTGATTCGGAACACTGCACTTTAAATCTTGCCACAGATTTTGTAGTAATCTTTCTTTGTCTTTGTTACTTGATACATATATTCACACAAGGACGGAACCAGGGTGGGTTCCGGGACACCCATGGATTTGTGTTACGTTATGTTAAGTTCATTAAAAAACTTCAATTTTTGTTAGATTTTTGTTACGTTGCCCTTAAAACCTGTGTTTGTGGTATATTTTAGTTTATTGTAAATGCACTTGATCGTTTTGTATCCTAGTTCCGTACTTGTATTACAATTGTATTCACCGTAACTATTTACCACAAACAGTAGCCAACAATCTCATAAAGCCACCAAACCTTAGACCGTTGTCCATAACACGCGCTCAATGTGAATGCCAAACTAATATAAGTTGTAAAATTTGTGTCTACAACCAAAAAAGAAATTAGTTGCCTCGCCAACAAACAAACACGGGCAGGGAGAGTTTCACAAATGCAACTCAGTTACAAATCATCATTGCCAAAAATGTGACCGTAACTATGTATCACAAACAGTAGCCAATAATCTCATAGAGCCACCAAAATTTATCATATAAATCAATAAGGGGTTGGTTAAAAGTATCTGGAAAGTGCGGCTCAGGTGTAGGCGCAAAAAATAACGCCACCAAACGTGGTTTGTGGCTGCAACTAAAGACGAAAGTGGTTACCTCACCGATAAACAAACATGCAAACGACAATTTCACAAATGCAACTCAGACACAAATCATCATTGCTAAGAATATCACCTTAACTATTTACCGTAAACAGTAACCAACAATCTCTTAAAGCCACCAAACTTTATCAATTAAGTCAGTAAGGGGCAGATCAAAAGTATTTAGAAAGTGTGGATGAAAAATAGCATATATCATAGTTATATTCTGTTCATACTTTAAAGACCAAGCTTGTAACACCCCACTTAGATAAGTAGACCGTTACGTGTATTTATGGCGTGTCATCAAAGCATAAGGTAAATGTCCTAAAACATTAACTGAACATAACGGAAATACCGGGATCAAACTTCGGTAATCCAACCTAAGCTCAAAACATAAAAAGTAAAATACTGAAAGAAAGGACTAAAATATGACCAACAGGCAATATAAGAATGAAGTGCATAAAGTAAGGAACTCTGGATTGCTTCCATCCAATGCACAAGCTCTCAGAATCTTAAGAGTGTCCTGGTGTACCTGCCGTTAGAACATGAAAGAACTACGGCTGAGCATAACGCTTAGTGAACGGATAAGAAGCATGATAATAATATACTGGAAGAGAACTGGTAACAAATACTGAAACTAAAACTGTTATGACAATGGAAGCAAACTGTGTAAAATCTGATACATCTGATTTATAAATAATAAACTGATTTAATAACTGTTAGATCTGAAAACATGCATTTACTGTATTTAAATGGCCATAGCTTATATAGGTCATGTGCTGTAACAGCGGTGCATGAATAACTAGAGGGGTGACCTCGTCAAGCTATAGAGGGGGTGACCTCTAAAGACTGTGCTGGATGGAAGGACCAGCTCCAATGCGAAGGATGTAGAGCACACACCACATTCACCTGATAAACTATAAACTGATAAGCCTAGGATGCATCCATACGCCCCACTAATAATACTGATAAAAATGGCCAAGCTGAGCTGAGTGGGACGCTGCAGGATATCACTCTCCTATAGGTGAGTCATGACAACGGTGCCTCTAGTGCCATGGTTACGGTACCTCCGTAACTAGTACATAAACTGGTCATGCTTGTATATAATGCTCAGGCAATTTATTTAGTTATTAACATGATTACTGATAAGCTTAAACATATACTAGGGAAAACATTTGGTTGTAGACGGGGAATCCTAATCATGCATAGGAGAAATTCCTTACTGAAGGACGAGAAATCCGTACCTCTTGTCCAGTAACTGTCTGAAGGAAGACTGAACGAACATTACTCGGGCTTCACAGAAGCTACAATAATGATAGACGTGAATAAGTTATCTGATCTTAATTTAATTTACTGATCTTATCGGCTTCTCATTTATTTATCTATTTCTGAACATCTTTACGTATGTTAACTGATAAATCTGATCTTTCTTATAATTCCTTTTAATGTATTATCGACCTACTATTAATTATGGTACAACGTATTCTGACGTGATATTAATACAATAATAGGTAACCCTGCTAAAATAGAAAGTTTCCTATATTAGAAAGTTTTTAAAATCGTTTATAATTTCTATAATAAAATTATACCCTTTTAAATATTATAAAACTATTTTAATTTAATTCATTTAAATATACAATTAAACATTTATAAAAGTAAGTAATAAAAGGTATAATTTAAAAATCTTTATTTTTACAATTTAACTATATCCCGAGCCTACTGAGATACCCATTCTCGGTCGCACTATAACAATTCAATCAAATATATAAAATTTGCCTATATGAATTAGTGACAGAAAAACTGTCACTAAAAAGTTGACCACAAGCTGAGTTTTTTAAAACTGTCAATAAACGAATCTGCAACAGAAATTAGCGTCGCTAATCTGTCGCTAATTTCAGAACTAACACCTTTATTTTCTGTTTAATATGTTCCCACTGTTCCTTATATATTTCCCATTGTTTCTTATATATTTCCCACTGTTTTGACAGTTTCCCACTATTAGTATATGTTTCCCACTGTTAGTATATGCTTCCCACTGTTAGTATATGCTTCCCACTGTTTTCACTACTGTCACACCCAAACACTCCTTTTCTGCGACTTAATCCCAAACACCCCCTGTTTTCTGATAATTCCCAAACACCCCTTGTTGCTTGTTTGTTCGCTGCAATCCACCCAAAAACAACAGCCTTTACGGATGTTCATAGAAAAAGAACACCGAGACATCTAGTGTGTGTCGGTTTGCGTGCAAAATCTAAAATCTGAATCGAACCATCTTAATTCATGTTTAATATATTTCGAAAATCATTTGTTCTTGCTTAACCCTTGTATTCGAGTTCATAAAACAAAAGGGAGAATGGAATTAGCTACCTATATATGTGATCGAGGATCTATATGAATACACAACCCACAAAATTGAAGTTCAAAAACGTCTTCTTCCCTCCTGGTTTGTCTCAGCCGTCGGCCACCATAGCAAAACCTAGATCTTTTCCTTTTTTTAAAAAATCATTTGTGAAGAATATATGGGGTAACTCCCCGTGTTTATTTTTTTACAATACAAAACCGGGCCGAAACCCATTAAGTCCCTCTTTTTTTAAAAAGAATCGGCCCCTTATAGTCTTATATAATTTTCATCTTTTTTTTAAATCTTATTCGTACGTTCTCGTTTAATTTCCACATTTTATTTTTCTGAAGCGTAACTAACTTTTCTGTGTAATAATACATTCGTAATATTCTTGAATAATTGTATAAAGTTTATAGTAGATCAAAACTGCGTATTTAATATTTTAAATTTTAAATACGGGGTTTACAATTCTTCCCCTCTAAAAAGAATAATTCGTCCCCAAATTTAAAGGTAATCTAAGCTGATCGAAGTAAAAGTTGAAAGTACTCATAAGCTGAAAGACGTGTAAGCTGGAAGATAATTCGTCTTCTAATTAAGACATACTACTGCTGAGAGGTATAACATGGCATGACTGAAGTGAATATGTAACGTGGCATGGCTGAAGTGGACATGAGACATAACATGTCTGGGAGAACTTAACTGAGTTATTGAAGGAAAAAAAAGATGAGAGGTCTGGATGGAATCCTCCGTTCGAAGTGGCTTTCCGCTCGAAACGACTCCTTCAAAGGTCTAAACACAATGAAAACCTTAGTCCTGATGACCCTGTCCTGATAACTGTTGAAATAGTTTCTGGCTCCATACTTAAGATGGATTTTCTGAATCTGATAGAATGAATATGCTATAGCATGTAGTATACATGAAAGGGTACGTACAATATCCTGAGAGGATAACATTTATATCTCTGAGCAAGATGTTGAAAATATATAGGGACCAACTACGTGAGCAATTATGAACGTGCTACGTGAGCAATTGTGAACGTGGTTCGTGATCATAAAAGGATTACTGTGCATGAAATATATCATGAATGTGATACGTGAAACATACTGTGGATGTGCCACCAGAACATATAATGAACGTACGCTAACTAAGGAAGGAATGCCAAATGATACGGTCTGCCTGGTTATGGAATAACTATACTAAACTTGAGTCTAGTTTCTCAAGCTTTCTGTAATCGTATTCGGTAATAGACTGTGAAACATATATCGTGAGATGGAACGCGAATTCGAATGTGAACAGTGTCATGAATACGGACGTGAACTTATTCATGAGATAACACAAAAATATGGACTGAAACCACATTATAATAGGGACGTGCGACGTAGACGTGGAGGTAAACGTAACATGAACGTAAACATACATGTGATTGTGAACATGAATTCTGTCTGATATGATGGTCGATGGAATACCTTGAATTCGTACAATTTACTGCTAATTTTTTTTTGCAGGTCCACTACTGCGTAATCCTTTCGAATGAAAGAAAATGCGCAGGTTGATTACATCGTTGACGATGACTTAGATAGTATCATACTTTTCTGAGTATGTGGTAACTGATAACAATTTCATGGAATTTCATCTCATTTCTGCTCAGAAATTTCTAAGGATTGTAGTAACTCACTAGCATGACGGCGTTCTTTCTTGAACCTGTTGGGATGGAAGGCATTAGATATGAACATAGCTGCCTCAACGTGTTATACTGTTTCTATCAAAATCCTGCCTGGAATTTTGGTACATTCTGGTGGAACCTGAGTGAATATTTACCGAACGGTATGAGCCCTAGTAATTAGACCTTTACTAGCGCAAGCTTAGTTATGGAAGGCTGATCGTGAGAACTGTCAGGAATTTCTATGGTAGTAGTTTTCTGAGTTCTAGAAATTTTGTATGTTCGTCACAGACGTCGGTCTTGACCATTTGGTGATAGCCTTCACCTTCGCAGCATTGTTTGAAATTTCTTTCTGCTAAAATAGGGTGGCTCAGAAATGCCACCTTGTTCATCTGGAGCTCACATCTTGAGAGCTGCGTATATAATTTCCTCCTATCAGAAAATCTGCAGGATCGTAAAAGTATATAATCCTCTTGTTCTCTTCTAGAATTTAGCAGATCAAAAAGTTATCGATAAATATGCTGGCGAACTGGTTTAAGAATTCGTGGAAAGATTTATTCATAAATTTCATAATATAGCTGGAGCATTAGGGAGCTCAGAAGTATAATTCAAAATTTTAGAGAGACTATAACGTGTGTAACAGCAGTCTAGAAACCTCATGTTCTTTCTCCCACCACTGCTGGTGGCATGATCGTGAATCGTTCTAGAAAATATTTAAGACATCGTAGCAGGTCAAGTATACCTTCTATACGTGGAATGAACATCGATTAAGAATGGGGATCTGGTAAATTTTCTGGTGGTCGATACATGATCTCATTTTACCGGCCTTCTTTCTAATAGACAGAAACGGTGCACTTTCTGGTGGTGCGTTAGGGCGAATAAGGCCTCGTTCCGGTAACTCTGGCAGCAAATGTTGCAACAATTTAACTTAGCTGAAGCCCTGCAATAAAGAGTTTTGAGAACATGTTCTGTTCTTGAGACTAGCTCGATGTTAAATTTCTGTCTCGTGGTTAGGAAGGATTTCTTGGAAACTTTCTGAAATTACACCTGGAAACTCTGGAATAATCTGCTGATCATGAATTTAAGGAATTTCAGAAGTGAATTTATAACTGGTAGGTAAAAGTCTTCGTAGCTATGGACTGATAAGCCACGTGCTTGTAAGGCGGAAATAATTTGTGCTAATTTTTCTGGCAGAAAGTTTAATAATATATTTAGAATTTAGTAAGACGGATCTGGTCGTTAACTGAAAGGATAACCTTAATAAGTATGGGTGATACTGTGGAGTCCTTCCGGCTGGGAGGTAGGTAAGTACCTGATTTACATAAAGCTGACATAGGAATACGTGAATTAAACATGGCGACTTCCACTGAGTAGGTTCGTTTGTAACCTCACAGAATGAATACTGCGTGTTTAATCTGAATAATACTCTAGTGGTGGTGACTGAATTTTAATGATCTGATTCATGTGTGGCATAATAGAACGGGTATACCCCTTTCTGAAAGGTACCCTGAATTACTGAGAGCCTGGTTTAGAAACATACTGGAGTGATGAGTTATGACTCGTATTTTGAGAAAAGATTCATATGACTTGTACCATGACTGGTTTCCTGATATGTGTCTTCCGAAATGATACCCGAGACCTGTGTCTTGACTGTTGTCTGGACATGTATTTTAATGGGTGAGTTTGAATAAGGTTAAGAATTTCTGGTAACTGCTAGGGTTGGCGGACCGGTTAGACTGCTGACCTCTGTATTTTTGGTCATGTTCGTACCGGAGTTCCGATGGTTACTGACTGATTGATTATAAGCACGGTGGTTGTCACTACTGCTTTGTCTGTCAATTTAATGACGGTCATTATCATGACCGTGATTCATGTAACTATTCTGCTGAGTGGCCGGCTGGGTTCCGGTTCCCACTCTTCTGAATGAAAGGTTAGCTGAGTGAAGTATGACATCTAACTGAGAAGATAAAAGCATGGAATGGAATGGTAGTTTATGATGGTTGAAATTTATTCTTGTCAGAAATTTCAAATTTATAGTTTTCGTCCTTGTTCTGCAGAGTCTTCATAGTATAAACAGCATCAGCATCTTGAGAAATCTCTAATGTATCAGCAGCATCAACATTTGTGAGGTCTTCAAATTGTTAGCAGCATCAGTATTTGGTAAAATCTTAAACTCACGAGCAGCATCAGCATCTGGTAGAATGTCGACAAGTGGAAACGCCTGAGATGATTGAGGATCGATTAGCAATATCCATGGAGTAGGGTACATAGAGTGCACCTGGACTACTATACATTAAGTACAAAATGAATACTGCACATGGAGTATATCTGAGACACTGTACGTGGAGTACACATGAAATAATGTACATGAAGTATAACTGAGACACTGTACATGGGGTGCATATGGAATATTGTACATGGCACTGGTGGAAATTTTATGGGATGATCGATACTGGTGTCGCTTGTCTGACATGATCAAAGAAATAAATTGATTTAAACGATAGTAAAGTTAACTGAAATGAGTAACATGATAGCCTAGTGATTCATGCGTAGACTTAATGCTGGTTGTACATAGGCTGAAAAGTATGATTAACCAGAGTTTCATCTATGTTCAGTATGAAGACATGATTGATGAAGACCAGAACATGATTTATCATGAAATAGGATTTTACTGTAATCCTTCTGTATCTTAGCATGAAAACATCATCACTTTGCTGAAAACGAAATCCTCATAAGGAGACATGAACATAATCAGCATGAAAATGGCATCCACGTGAGGGTATGAAACTTTAACTGTTACAAAGAACATAAAAAGTCTAATCAACTGAGGTTTAATATCAACTGACGTGGATGGCTATGGTTCAATCCACAGAATCCAAGGAAGAAAACATGTGACTAAGTATGGGCGATTCTGGTTCGATCCATATTTGTCAAAATTTTATTAGAACTATCAAGTATTGAAATTTATAATCTAAGACTAAATATGGTTTGATGTAGTCCAATCCATACTTGTCAAAGTTTATGAAATGCCCTGATATGACAAAGGTGAACAACTGTGGATCGGTTCACAAAACATCATTCGACTGAATAGCATAAAAATTTGATCTAAAAAATAGTGAACGTTTTTTGGTCCCTCCACCAAGTAATATTCGACTGAAAACATGAATCTGACATGAGTAAGGATGAACGCCTATGGTCAGTTCATCTATACAAAAATATGAACGGGCAAGGGTGAACGCCTATGGTCAGTTCACCAAAACGAAAATTCGCTAAAAAGCACATGCGACTAAGTATGTCCAGTCCTGTACCGACCTTTTACTTAGTCAAAGTTTAGAAAACTGACTGATAAAATACATGAGTAACATGAACGATAAGAACGCCAAAATACTGCAAGTTCTTGGTGACTACCCACTAGTCACAGGTCAAGTTTTAGAGCCTACAGGTCGAACCTTGCGCTCTGATACCATAATTGTAACACCCCACTTAGATAAGTGGACCATTACGTGTATTTATGGCGTGTCATCAAAGCATAAGGTAAATGTCCTAAAACATTAACTGACCATAACGGAAATACCGGAATCAAACTTCGGTAATCCAACCTAAGCTCAAAACATGAAAAGTAAAATACTGAAAGAAAGGACTGAACAATGTCCAACAAGCAATATAAGAATGAAGTGCATAAAGTAAGGAAATCTGGATTGCTTCCATCCAATGCACAAGCTCTCAGAATCTTAAGAATGTCCTGGTGTACCTGCCGATAGAACATGAAAGAACTACGGCTGAGCATAACGCTCAGTGAACGGATAAGAAGCATGATAATAATATACTGGAAGAGAACTGGTAACAAATACTGAAACTAAAACTGTTATGACAATGGAAGCAAACTATGTAAAATCTGATACATCTGATTTATAAATAATAAATTGATTTAATAACTGTTGGATCGGAAAACATGTATTTACTGTATTTTAATTGCCAGAGCTTATATAGGTCATGTGCTGTAACAACGGTGCATGAATAACTGGAGAGGTGACCTCGTCATGCTGTAGAGGGGTGACCTCTAAATACTGTGCTGGGTGGATGGATTCAGCTCCAATGTGAGGGATGTAAAGCACACACCACATTCACCTGATAAACTGTAAACTTATAAGCCTAGGATGCATCCATACGCCCCACTAATAATACTGATAAAAATGGCCATGCTGAGTTGAGAGGGACGCTGCAGGATATCACTCTCCTACAGGTGAGTCATGACACTGGTGCCTCTAGTGCCATGGTTACGGTACCTCCGTAACTAGTACATAAACTGGTCATGCTTGTATATAATGCTCAGGCAATTTATTTAGTTATTAACATGATTACTGATAAGCTTAAACATATACTGGGGAAAACATTTAGATGTAGACGGGGAATCCTAATCATGCATAGGAGAAAGTCCTTACTGAAGGACGGGAAATCCGTACCTCTTGTCGAGTAACTGACTGAAGGAAGACTGAACGAACACTACTCGGGCTTCACGGAAGCTACAATAATAATAGACGCGAATACGTTATCTGATCTTTATTTAATTTACTGATCTTATCGGCTTCTCATTTATTTATCTATTTCGGAACGTCTTTACGTATGTTAACTGATAAATCTGATTCTTATAACTCCTTTTAATGTATTATCGACCTACTATTAATTATGATACAACGTATTCTGACGTGATATTAAAACAATAATAGGTAACCCTGGTAAAATAGAAAGTTTCCTATATTAGAAAGTTTTCAAAATCGTTTATAATTTTTATAATAAAATTATACCCTTTTAAATATTATAAAACTATTTTGATTTAATTCATTTAAATATACAATTAAACATTTATAAAAGTAAGTAATAAAAGGTATAATTTAAAAATCTTTATTTTTATAATTTAACTATATCCCGAGCCTACCGAGATACACATTCTCGGTCGCACTGTAACAATTCAATCAAAAATATAAAATCTGCCTATATGAATTAGTGACAGAAAAACTGTCACTAAATAGTTTGACCAAAAGCTGAGTTTTTAAAAACTGTCAATAAACGAATCTGCAACAGAAATTAGCGTCGCTAATCTGTCGCTAATTTCAGAACTAACACCTTTATTTTCTATTTAATATGTTCCCATTGTTCCTTATATCTTTCCCACTGTTTCTTATATATTTCTCACTGTTTTGACAGTTTCCCACTGTTAGTATATGTTTCCCACTGTAAGTATATGCTTTCCACTTTTAGTTTCCCACTGTTAGTATATGCTTCCCTGCTGCTTGTCTGTTCGCTGTAGTCCACCCAAAACCAACAACCTATACGGCTGTTCATAGAAAAAGAACACCGAGACATCTAGTGTGTCTCAGTTTGCGTGCAAAATCTAAAATCTGAATCGAACCATCTTAATTCATGTTTAATATATTTCGAAAATCATTTGTTCTTGCTTAACCCTTGTATTCGAGTTCATAAAACGAAAGGGATAATGGAATTACCTACCTATATATGTGATCGAGGATCTATATGAATACATAACCCACAAAACTGAGAGTTCAAAAACGTCTTCTTCCCTCCTGGTTTAAACTCTTCTACTCTCATCGTGGAATTACCTACCCATAACTCTTCTACTCTCATCGTGGAGGTCCAGGACTTACTGAAGCTGCAAGAACCTTCAGCATGTACTTACTAGGAATATTGGACTACAGACGCTCAGATCTATCAGTTTAAACTCCTATCATAGAAGGACTTAGGCCTAAGGAAAATTAAATAATCATTTGTAATTTTCAGTTGTAATTTGTAATGTTTTGTTAATGAATGATTATTTGATGTTTATTAGTACTTTATTGTTCAATGCAAGTAAGAAGAAGTTGTTATGCTCACTTACTAGTGACTTAAGACTTAGGCTATTTGTATATCCAAATAGGGGAGATTGTTGGGTCAATATTTACTGAACCTGAAGCAACTCTGGGATTTGAATATAAAATCCCCCTAAGTGTTTCATGTTCAGCAGAAAGGCGACTCTGCTAAAGCATGACTAGAGGAACAAAGATTCCTACTGAAGAATGTTTTGCTGAAGGATGTTCAGCTTTCCTCTTCCAGAGAACTTAGAAGACAAAGGAGTCTTTGATTCAAAGACTAGGCGGTCTAGTTGCTGAAGAATAAGTCCTAAGAAGAGCTCACAGTTTAGTTTGGCTTGACAATACCAAACTGTATGATGTCGATCTCCTCTAGAATGTTGAAGACACTTCAGTATTATAAAGGTTTACATTAGGCGAGAAAAGATTACTTTAAGTCAAAGTAGGTTGCTTGTATAGTTAGCTATAAGTACAACCTTTATCTTTTTCTAGAAGATTTTATTTGTCCTCTGTACTGTTTATCCAGTATGGGCATCAACCACCCACTAGATAAACTCTTGCATAGGAACATGCAAAATGTAAACCCTAATTTTGCACTGCTTATATAAGGAGTGCCTTTGGGAGAGAAATAGTTAGCCCTTACAAGAGAAAAAAGAATCTCTTATTAACCTTCTCTCCCAATACTAACCAACCATATAGCCAAAGTGCATATGAACTTTTAGGTTGAAACTTAAACTATTAACTTTGGTTGACAGTTTAAGTAGAGGAGATCACCCACATTGTCATTCAACCACTTTGTTATCCGTAAACAAAGTGGGTTATAGATTATTTATTTGAATTTTAATAAAAGTCTATACGTTGAAAAGTTAGAATTGGTATTGTTGTTTTATTTGTTCTTAGTTCTTATTAATTGATAAAACAACACACTTGAATCTTAATAGCTAGTTGCTGCTTAAGTTTGATAAGTAGTAATGAGTTAAAAGGGACCAACATATACATTGATTATAGTAGTACACAGTATGTTGATTTTTGCTAAATAAACGGCTTAATATTACTTGCAGGTAGTTTACAACGCAAACAAATTTGCAAATCTCGTGTAGAAGAGATAAAAGAAGCAAAACTGGCTCGACTACTACCAGATTAATACTAAAAAAATCTGTCAAAACGACCTTTGATGAAAGTATGTTCTTATATATTTAGTTTTTTACCCACGCTTTCAGTTCTGTGTTATTGTATAAAAACGATAACACAGTCATTTTACTTATTCTTAGATGATTATATAATCCTTATTGCATTTGTGCAGTCACTTGCAAACATTGAAGGTATCCAAAAGGTTGTGCCATTCCTTAAGCCGATAATCAATGTGCAAGATCTTTTAGCGTTATTTTAGGTTATGTTTCATCACCATAAGCTGACTCATACACTTTTATTTTTATCTTTCTTTACTAAACCTGTTTTTTTATCCTTTTTTATTTTGTTTATTTACATGCATTTGCAGGAATAACTTCAGATTGCTGCGTCTCAATTGACTTCTTAAATAAATTACGAGCGATCATAACATGATCTTGAAGCCTATTCAGTTTTTCGTCCAGACACATTTGCAAACCTTGGAAGTTTACTTGCAGTGACATATCCATTAGATGTCCTCAGAACACGTGTAACAGTTGATCTGTATTATCTATATCAGTGAATACATGGAAAACTCGCAGACTCATGGTTAATGGGTGTACCACGTGGCTATGAAGAACGTGGTTGACTTACTCAAGATACGCACGAAAGGCCATACTCAGTTCTTCTCTATGATGAAATTGAAAAGGCACACTTTCTACATTCAGCTATGATGCGGTCTGATTTTTTCTTATAAGACTTCAGCTTTAGTTTTCGTGTTTTATTTTAAGTAGAAACAAGATCAATGATGTAACTGTTACACCCAAAGTTGAACAACTTGAAAAGATAAATAAGCTGTAGCTGAAGTAACGTCTTGGCTCAAAGGAACATGATAAGGCAAAGGGAGCAGATCCAACTACTGAGCGTAAATAGTCAAATGGATATGGATCGAAGGAGGAACTATTCGATGAAGATGAATGTAAAATTGGCAGTCATCAAGAAAATGACGTGAAGAATAGGAAGCGGAGAACAAGAATATATGTGAATGCAGAAAGGAAACTGAAACTGAATTCTAAAGAAATCAATAATGAGGATGGTACTTGTGTGTATGTGTATCGTATTTGAAGGGAACAAATGTTGTTCATCCAGATAATTGCACATAAACTGTCACTTTTCCGGTATTTTCGGTTTGTAATTTCAATAATTGACAACAACGTGGGTTTAAGAATAAAATTATGATTTGGGTCTACATTTTAGGGGTTTGAAATTTGTTGTCTCCTGATATGTAAGTAACTACACACCCTTAAGTCCTTCACTTAAGGGGATGTTTACACGCCAGAAAAGGGTGAGTGGGGGACATGGATGCATGTGCATATTGATCAATTCAAGTCAATAAATGACAACGGTATGCCAATGTACCAGAGAACATTTATGAGGCGCAAGTTGTACATCCATTTCACTATGGAGTTCTCTGAATCCCTGTCCCCCCGAGTAGTACAAGGCACCGGAGGGAGTGCTACCACCGAGGCCTTCAATAAATATAAGGAATAAGGGTTGAATGAATGTAAAGAGACAGCTTTACATGATGTAAATATCAAAGAAGAGATGCAACGGAAACAAAACAAGCTATGTAAATGATACCATCTAGTTTGCAGGATGATCACAAAGCTCAAAGTTGACACTGTAGGTTACATTGCTGCACTTTCGAAACACTTTAATAAAATTTTATAATAGATGAACTTACGACAATCTGAAAGGTTCATTTGCTTTTACCGAACACGAAATTCTCACACGGATTGAAGATTCTATGTTAGGCAAGATTACACTATGAAATGATCTAAATTACCGATACACAAACACAAACGTGTGGTACTAGACTTTTTACATAAAAACACGATGTTTTTGCAAAAAATGAACTCTTACCACGTATGTCAAACATAATTATAAGTTAAACGTAAGAACCATTAGGTAAAACAATAAATAAGCTATTTGATTAACAACAACGATATTCAATCCCGCTTAAATTTAAAAAAAACATTATTGAGAGGTATACTGATGATCTTAGAAGAAAACTCGTGCGTGCACACATATTATAACTAGTAATTACTATTCAAGAATTTAAAAAATGAACATTTTTTTTATAAATATAAATATAACTCATCAAAACAAAATTAACACAATGGGAGTAGACAAGCAAACAACAAGATGTCTAGCTAGTTTTTTTTAGATTACATAAAGTGCTTTTGATATGTAAATAGGTTTGAATTTGAATTTGGATTTGTATGTGATATAAGATTTGAATTTAGATATTGGTCTGATAAATTGATTAGAGAAAAATTTTTTATTTAATAATATTAAATATTTTATATAATATTTTTGTAACAAAAATTATTATTATTGCTAATAAATATAGAGAGATGTATGCCTTCACTAAAAATGTTGATACTCATTGAAACTTAGCTTATTTATTACTTTTTTAAAAATTATTATTCATATACAAGTAATCCATAATTTAAGAGATATACATTAATAACTGATTTGTCTTTTACGATAACACAATTAAATAGTTGTATCATTGATAATTAATTAATATTTCTTTTATTTTCATAAATATTAATTTAGACTAAGGTTAATATAATAAACTTAAACAAATACAACTATTAATTTTAAAAATAAACAAATAATTTTGGTACTATTTAAAAAAAGGTGAAAATAATTTTGAGATGGAGGTGATATCTTTTTATCTATGATTGATGATTTTATTTTTCATTTCAAAATATAAAACCAAACAAATATTTAGAGTCATATAAAGCTAAAACCCGTTCTACACTCTCATAGCCGAGTGCAAACATGCTCTAAGTCTTTTGAAAATATCATTAGTGATATAAGTGTCATAACATGAAGAAGATAAGCTAAGAAAGCTGAAGCTAAGTCTGTATGAAGAAATTGGGAAGCCAGAAGTTGAAAATCTCTTCAAAAGGAAAATGTTATATGAAAATTTTTGTATAACAAGACTGAACAGAAGAAACCCTTCAGAGATCACAAACATTGACATGGTTACCACCAAAGGTGATATCCATCTGAAGTTCTACAGGGGTGATGGAACTGATGAAATTATGGAAGACTTCCAAGCAAGGGATCTCTCTTATACTGAATGGTTAGAAATGAAAGAAAAGCTTGAAAATAGAAAGTCTAAGAGGTGGGATGAAAGAGAAACCATGAAAGAATGGGTGAGATCCTCAACATTGATGTTGATATTCCACTGGAGGATCAAGATCCTATACTGGAGCTGAACAAAAGAGCAAATCTGATCAGACCTAGTGTGGGTGACATCTTTGTTACCACAAAGAAATACAAAGAGCTTGTTAAGTGTCATAATCATCTCCCTGGGCATGTACTTGACGAACCAGAATTGGGAATGATTATGTTCAATTATCAAGAACGTCAAGACTTTGTTGGTATTAGTGATCTTGATGATATGAACAATGAACTACTTGGAAATGTTCAGAGGATCTTCTACTCTCATCGTGGAGGTCCAGGACTTACTGAAGCTGCAAGAACCTTCAGCATGTACTTACTAGGAATATTGGACTACAGACGCTCAGATCTATCAGTTTAAACTCCTATCATAGAAGGACTTAGGCCTAAGGAAAATTAAATAATCATTTGTAATTTTCAGTTGTAATTTGTAATGTTTTGTTAATGAATGATTATTTGATGTTTATTAGTACTTTATTGTTCAATGCAAGTAAGAAGAAGTTGTTATGCTCACTTACTAGTGACTTAAGACTTAGGCTATTTGTATATCCAAATAGGGGGAGATTGTTGGGTCAATATTTACTGAACCTGAAGCAACTCTGGGATTTAAATATAAAATCCCCCTAAGTGTTTCATGTTCAGCAGAAAGGCGACTCTGCTAAAGCATGACTAGAGGAACAAAGATTCCTACTGAAGAATGTTTTGCTGAAGGATGTTCAGCTTTCCTCTTCCAGAGAACTTAGAAGACAACGGAGTCTTTGATTCAAAGACTAGGCGGTCTAGTTGCTGAAGAATAAGTCCTAAGAAGAGCTCACAGTTTAGTTTGGCTTGACAATACCAAACTGAATGATGTCGATCTCCTCTAGAATGTTGAAGACACTTCAGTATTATAAAGGTTTACATTAGGCGAGAAAAGATTACTTTAAGTCAAAGTAGGTTGCTTGTATAGTTAGCTATAAGTACAACCTTTATCTTTTTCTAGAAGATTTTATTTGTCCTCTGTACTGTTTATCCAGTATGGGCATCAACCACCCACTAGATAAACTCTTGCATAAGAACATGCAAAATGTAAACCCTAATTTTGCACTGCCTATATAAGGAGTGCCTTTGGGAGAGAAATAGTTAGCCCTTACAAGAGAAAAAAGAATCTCTTATTAACCTTCTCTCCCAATACTAACCAACCATATAGCCAAAGTGCATATGAACTTTTAGGTTGGAACTTAAACTATTAACTTTGGTTGATAGTTTAAGTAGAGGAGATCACCCACATTTTCATTCAACCACTTTGTTATTTCGTAAACAAAGTGGGTTATAGATTATTTATTTGAATTTTAATAAAAGTCTATACGTTGAAAAGTTAGAATTGGTATTGTTGTTTTATTTGTTCTTAGTTCTTATTAATTGATAAAACAACACACTTGAATCTTAATAGCTAGTTGCTACTTAAGTTTGATAAGTAGTAATGAGTTAAAAAGGACCAACATATACATTGATTATAGTAGTACACAATATGTTGATTTTTGCTAAATAAACGGCTTAATATTACTTGCAGGTAGTTTACAACGCAAACAAATTTGCAAATCTCGTGTAGAAGAGATAAAAGAAGCAAAACTGGCTCGACTACTACCAGATTAATACTAAAAAAATATGTCAAAACGACCTTTGATGAAAGTATGTTCTTATATATTTAGTTTTTTACCCACGCTTTCAGTTCTGTGTTATTGTATAAAAATGATAACACAGTCATTTTACTTATTCTTAGATGATTATATAATCCCTATTGCATTTGTGCAGTCACTTGCAAACATTGAAGGTATCCAAAAGGTTGTGCCATTCCTTAAGCCGATAATCAATGTGCAAGATCTTTTAGCGTTATTTTAGGTTATGTTTCATCACCATAAGCTGACTCATACACTTTTATTTTTATCTTTCTTTACTAAACCTGTTTTTTTATCCTTTTTTATTTTGTTTATTTACATGCATTTGCAGGAATAACTTCAGATTGCTGTGTCTCAATTGACTTCTTCAATAAATTACGAGCGATCATAACATGATCTTGAAGCCTATTCAGTTTTTCGTCCAGACACATTTGCAAACCTTGGAAGTTTACTTGCAGTGACATATCCATTAGATGTCCTCAGAACACGTGTAACAGTTGATCTGTATTATCTATATCAGTGAATACATGGAAAACTCGCAAACTCATGGTTAATGGGTGCACCACGTGGCTATGAAGAACGTGGTTGACTTACTCAAGATGCGCACGAAAGGCCATACTCATTTCTTCTCTATGATGAAATTGAAAAGGCACACTTTCTACATTCAGTTGTGATGCGGTCTGATTTTTTCTTATAAGACTTTAGCTTTAGTTTTCGTGTTTTATTTTAAGTAGAAACAAGATCAATGATGTAACTGTTACACCCAAAGTTGAACAACTTGAAAAGATAAATAAGCTGTAGCTGAAGTAACTTCTTGGCTCAAAGGAACATGATAAGGCAAAGGGAGCAGATCCAACTACTGAGCGTAAATAGTCAAATGGATATGGATCGAAGGAGGAACTATTTGATGAAGATGAATGTAAAATTGGCAGTCATCAAGAAAATGATGTGAAGAATAGGAAGCGGAGAACAAGAATATATGTGAATGCAGAAAGAAAACTGAAACTGAATTCTAAAGAAATCAATAATGAGGATGGTACTTGTGTGTATGTGTATCGTATTTGAAGGGAACAAATGTTGTTCATCCAGATAATTGCACATAAACTGTCACTTTTCCGGTATTTTCGGTTTGTAATTTCATTAATTGATAACAACGTGGGTTTAAGAATAAAATTATGATTTGGGTCTACATTTTAGGGGTTTGAAATTTGTTGTCTCCTGATATGTAAGTAACTACACACCCTTAAGTCCTTCACTTAAGGGGATGTTTACACGCCATAAAAGGGTGAGTGGGGGACATGGATGCGTGTGCATATTGATCAATTCAAGGCAATAAATGACAACGGTATGCCAATGTACCAGAGAACATTTATGAGGCGCAAGTTGTACATCCATTTCACTATGGAGTTCTCTGAATCCCTGTCCCCCCGAGTAGTACAAGGCACCGGAGGGAGTGCTACCACCGAGGCCTTCAATAAAGATAAGGAATAAGGGTTGAATGAATGTAAAGAGACAGCTTTACATGATGTAAATATCAAAGAAGAGATGCAACAGAAACAAAACAAGCTATGTAAATGATACCATCTAGTTTGCAGGATGATCACAAAGCTCAAAGCTGACACTATAGGTTACGTTGCTGCACTTTCGAAACACTTTAATAAAATTTTATAATAGATGAACTTACGACAATCTGAAAGGTTCATTTTCTTTTACCGAACACGATATTCTCACACGGACTGAAGATTCTAAGTTAGGCAAGATTACACTATGAAATGATCTAAATTACCGATACACAAACACAAACGCGTGGTACTAGACTTTGTACATAAAAACACGATGTTTTTGCAAAAAATGAACTCTTACCACGTATGTCAAACATAATTATAAGTTAAACGTAAGAACCATTAGGTAAAACAATAAATAAGCTATTTGATTAACAACAACGATATTCAATCCCGCTTAAATTAAAAAAAACATTATTGAGAGGTATACTGATGATCTTAGAAGAAAACTCGTGCGTGCACACATATTATAACTAGTAATTACTATTCAAGAATTTAAAAAGTGAACATTTTTTTATAAATATAAATATAACTCATCAAAACAAAATTAACACAATGGGAGTAGACAAGCAAACAACAAGATGTCTAGCTAGTTTTTTTTAGATTACATAAAGTGCTTTTGATATGTAAATAGGTTTGGATTTGAATTTGGATTTGTATGTGATATAAGATTTGAATTTAGATATTGGCCTGATAAAATGATTAGAGAAAAAAAAATTATTTAATAATATTAAATATTTTATATAATATTTTTGTAACAAAAATTATTATTATTGCTAATAAATATAGAGAGATGTATGCCTTCACTAAAAATGTTGATACTCATTGAAACTTAGCTTATTTATTACTTTTTTAAAAATTATTATTCATATACAAGTAATCCACAATTTATGAGAAATACATTAATAATTGATTTGTCTTTTACGATAACACTATAAAATAGTTGTATCATTGATAATTAATTAATATTTCTTTTATTTTTATAAATATTAATTTAGACTAAGGTTAATATAATAAACTTAAACAAATACAACTATTAATTTTAAAAATAAACAAATAATTTTGGTACTATTTAAAAAAAGGTGAAAATAATTTTGAGATGGAGGTGATATCTTTTTATCTATGATTGATGATTTTATTTTCCATTTCAAAATATAAAACCAAACAAATATTTAGAGTCATATAAAGCTAAAACCCGTTCTACACTCTCATAGCCGAGTGCAAACATGCTCTAATTCTTTTGAAAATATCATTAGTGATATAAGTGTCATAACATTAATTCTCATAACTCGTTAGACCCTTTTAAGTAGCTTCATCGCTTTATTTGTAAGGAAATCAAATGTGTCAAATACGAAAAGAATAAACACTTTTGATTTTCAATGTTGCTTTCTCATTTTTTTTACTTTGCACGAGATGACTTTCATTACAACATATCCCACTGTAAAACGCTGACTACTAAAACCACAAGATGAGAAACCTCGTCAGATTCACACATACATTTTTCCTTCTAACCCGTCCAAAAACAAAATGTCATTAAGTCTGAGTGTAGATCTTTCATTTGATGGGTCAGTCAGAAAGTCTAAGTGTGGATGTTTCATCTGATAAGTCAGCCAAAACGTCATCTTGTCTAAACGTGGATCTTTCATCTCGACACACTTACATACGTCCAAAAGACGTCTCCAAAAACATTAATATCAAAAGTTGATGCGAGAGAGTCTTTTATAATAAACCACATACTTCTCAGATGAAAATTATAGAACTTCAAAATGACCAAGCGGTTGTGACCCTTCAACATTTTCGGCTTAATGTATATTTTATAAACTTTTATATATGATTTTAATTATTTATTGTACAAACTTTTCAATATAACGTATATCGGCCTCTTTACCGATATATAGTTCCTCAAGTTTGCATATCTATAAATATCGTTCAAGTTAGGTCTTTATGACATACGGATTCATCAGATAAAAAATATACTATTATCAAATAGTTTAGGCTACCGTCAGCGGAGGCCCTCGACCTGGTAGTCGAACATGATCGGGTCATAGTCGTCCTATAGCAGCGATCTGATATTCGCTCGTTAACGACGAAGTTTCGAGATAAAAGGAAAGTCAAACTAGATCATTGCTGTGATAACAAAAGGTATAACAATTAATTTTTTACCAAAAGAAATTAAGTCAAACCTCGTTAGAGAGATATTTCATTATGGTAAAGTCGAAAACATGATCATGGTAATAATCCAATTAGAATACATCTCATCACCTATTTGATTTCCCAGAATAACAAAAAACTCATACTTACGGATGGATTCAAAATTTTTTATTAAGTGTTAATTTATTTTAAAAAGAGTTGCAAAGATTTTTAGGCTAAATTGAAATAACGTTAAATTCTTTTGGGTGTTGCACATATTAAAAAATAGCTTTTTTCGAAGAAATTACACTTCGTAAGGTTAAATTGAGTGTGATGTGTGTCACACCCGGCTCAAATTGAATGTCAACATCATTAACGATTTATCATATTCAATTAGTGCTTAAACATCAACATCATTAATGATTTACCATATCCAATAAGGAGTTGCTATATGTATACGTATGTCGAAACCACCTGCCGACTTAATACACCAAATATTTAAGTTGATCCCCTAAAGTGATTGAATTACTGAATATCTTATTAGGGCTCACTCAAAAACAAAATCACGATTAAATATTATTAGGTGTAATGAAATTTTTGAACCATAATATTAAAAAAAATATTTTTGATACTATATTGGATACAAAAGATTTAATGTATATAATTATTTCACTTATTTTTATAATTTAAATATATCTTAAACCGTTAATCATTAAACGAAAAAAATATACCATCGTGACGAACATTTAATAAGCTTTCTACAGATATGCATTATAATATACTTTTAAAGAAAAAAATTTCGTCTTTTTTTCGTTTTTTTAAATTTGCGTAAAATATCATATATAATAATAGTGTTTCATCATATATGATATTAGTGTTATGTTACAAATTATTATTGAATCATATACGATATTGGTTTATATCATATATGATAAGTTATATCATATATGATACTAGTGTTACTATCATATATGATATCTAGTATCATATATGATAATTTTCGACAACGAAAAAAACATCAAAAACGAAAAAAAAAATTGTCGAAAATATATCATATAGCATATCTGTAGGAAGATAATTAAATGTTCGTCGTAATGGTATATTTTTTTCGCATAACGATTAACGGTTTAAAAGATATTAATGTTTGAAAAAAGAGGGAAAATAGGTTTTTGTTTTAATCTTATCCATTGGATTAGAATGAATATGAATAGTGGAACTTAATCCCCCAGTATCTAAATTAACTTTTGGTATCCAAATGAACTTAAATCATATTATAAACCTGTTTCGATGAATTAAGTACATTTAATATATATTTAGAAATAATATTTATTTTTGTCAAAACTTAATATTACATTGAAAAAGTCTATAAAGTTTTCAGACGTTTGCGAAAACCTTCTGATTTCGTCCTTGTTTCCACCCATTAAAACTAATCTTAATCTTATTTAATTTCTTGATGATAGAAGTCTGTGGACTTAAATCATAATCTCTTGTATTTGATGGTTTATAAAGTTCATAACAATTATATAATCATAAGCAAAGATCAAAGCACGTAATAGCAGAAGCGATTTAACAAAATAATAATAATATAATTATAATTAATCGATTAGGGTTACATACCTTTATCCTATCGAAGATCCACAAGATTACCAACGAATCAACAATTAGGGTTTGTGAAAAACAATACCAATATATAGTTTAAAGCAAAACTATATTACGCTCTTGTACACACGTAATGCAACGGGCTAACCGTGAGTCTAGCACTTGCAAACCGGAGCTTCAACACTTGTGGAATTTAAGCTAAATCGAGAAACCAAAGAGCCCTAAAAGGGCGTGTTTGGTCGGTGATCGCAAGGAGAGAAAAAGAAGAAGATGGAAAAATTATGAGGCTATGGGATTGTTTATATAGACTTTGGCAAAATTTGGTTTCCAACTAATAAACGAATTAGGAAAGAAAAATCCTTTTCCTTCTCCTTTTTGCCCTTGTAGCCGTCGGCCTAAGCCCACCCAAAGGGGGCTTCCAGAACTTTGTGTTTTCTTCTATTTAATTCCATAACGTTCGTTTAACTTAACTTTTAATTTATTTAACGCTCGTTAGTTAAGCCCGGTTTAATTTAATAAATATATTAAATACATTTATTAAATAAAATTAACCCTTTACGTATTGTGTGCAATCCCGTAATCACGAGTTCGATCCTATCACACGACTATTAATTTTATGTCCATAAACTTTCAGCTCCCACTTGGACAAAATTCGAATATCGTGATTACATTGACTAACGTCTAGTTACACTAGCAATGTCACTAGTACAACTCGAGTAAGGTCTCCTGGAAAAACCTTTTAATGATTCATCATTATTATTATCCTTTTATTTCAAATACAACGTTAATAGGATATGGATCTCAGTCATTCCTTCATTAACCATTCTGTTTCTCGTTTACGGATATAGCAAGATTACCAAAACAAATTTGGGTGTGGCCACACAAACACCTTACTACTCCCCGTGGGGCCCAGTTGTATTATACTTCAAAATAATTTGAAGGAAACAAATCCCATTTTGACTACAAGCGAAACTTACGAACTTTGCAACACTTCTGAAAATAACCCTTATAGCTACAAGTTACGTTTAGCATTAGGTTACCTTACAGAAATGCACTACATTCAATGCACTTTCCTGGTATCTCAGGTATAAGGATAACTATTTATGATTTACTTAATGACAAAGATCCATAAATAAAATCATATACTTGGGATAAGTCAAATATTTGATTCATCAAATATCATTCAAAATTGACCAATATACTTTCAAGTATACTCTGTCACTATTTTAAATTGTCTTAGTTTAATAATACTCCAATATTATTAATCGACAACGAACATTTAGAACATAACAATTATTCGTGGATTAAAACATGTAAAATAAGATACAAAATAAAATAACAGAAAATAAACGAAAACCAATCTTTATTTCATCAATTCAATAATGTCTTAACATCCTTTATCCAAATACTAATCATAGATTTATTGCATGAATTTGCTAGCTAGTTGCAGCCCAATAGCCTTGACATGCTTAACTACATTTGGTCTAGGCAAAGCCTTAGTTAAAGGATCAACTACGTTATCGTCTGTGTGAACTTTTATTAATTTTATTTCACGAGCTTCAACTTTTTCTCGAACGTAGTGATATCTACGTTTAAAGTGTCTGGCGCCTTTCATGACTCCAGAATCATTGGCGAATATTATTGCAGCGGAATTGTCACAATATATATCAATAGGTTATTTAATTGAAGGCATCACTCCAAGATCTCCAATAAACTTCCTAATCCAAACAGCTTCCATTTAGCTTTTGAAGCGGCCATGTACTCCGATTGAGTCGTATGCATAGCAATGGTTGTCTGCTTCTTTCTCTTCCAGTCAACTGCTCCTCCATTGATAACAAACACGTAACCCGTCTGAGACTTCGTATCGTCTTTATCACATTGCCAGGACGCATCACAAAAACCTATAACATTCAGTTCTGTGTCTGGTTTACCCCCAAATACCAAAAACATATCTTTCGTACTCCTCAAATACTTTAGTATATGTTTAACAGTAGTCTAGTGAAACTTCCCTGGATTCTGTTGGTAATGACTAACCAAGTTCTGAGCAAATGCCACATCAGGCCTTGTGCATCTTACAACATACATAATAGATCCTACAGCCGAAGCATAAGGCACCTTCTGCATGTAAGCCACCTCATCGGGTGTTGATGCATCTAACTCATGACTTAATTCATACTTAACCTCCATAGGTTGAAAACCTTTCTTGGAGTTATGCATG
Source organism: Glebionis coronaria (assembly GCA_025667525.1). Lineage (NCBI taxonomy): Eukaryota > Viridiplantae > Streptophyta > Magnoliopsida > Asterales > Asteraceae > Glebionis > Glebionis coronaria. Next base: position 51,872 of record JANFOE010000106.1, read on the forward strand.
TTATACTTCTTCAATATCTTATCAATATAAGCATCTTGACTAAGACCAATTAACCGTCTTTTCCTATCTCGATAGATTTTATTTCCCAGAATATACGCAACATATCCTAAATCCTTCCTAGAAAAACATTTACCAAGATAATCCTTAGCTTCCTTAAGTCTTGGAATGTTACTTCCCATGATTAACATGTTATCGACATATAAAATTAGGAACACTACATCACTCCCACTAGCTTTGCGATATACACATGGCTCATCACGATTTTCAATAAATCCGAACTTTTTGATTTCTTCATCAAATCGTTTATTCCATTGACGTGATGCTTGCTTCAAACCATAAATAGATCTTTCAAGTTTGCACACGCGTTTTAGATATTTAGGATCAACATACCCTTCCGGTTGTTGCATATAGATGTCTTCATCTAAGCGACCGTTCAAGAAGGCAGTTTTAACATCCATTTGCCATATCTCATAGTCATAGTATGCTGCTATAGCTATGAGAATCCTAATAGCTCGTAAGTCTACTACAGGAGAAAATGTCTCCTCGTAGTCTATGCCAAAAGTTTGAGTAAAACCTTTAGCTACTAAACATGCTTTATAGGATTGTACTTCGCCATCCATGTCAGTTTTCTTCTTGAAAATCCACCTATTTTTTTCACTACCTTAGCAATTTTAGGCGCATCAACAAGAATCCAAACATCGTTCATTTTCATGGACTTCATTTCCTCATTCATCGCAACTATCCATTTAGACTTTTCTGGATCAAGCATTGCGGATCAATAGTTAGTAGGTTCACCAAGATCCCCTACTTCCTCCTCATCCTCCTCTATGTTAAGACATAGTTTGCTTGGCGCACGTATAGTCTTTCCAGACCTACTTGGAGGAATTAATTCCGGTGGAGCTCCCAGACTTTCTGGCTCTATTGAAATTTCTTCGCTAGTATTTTTAGAAGGCAATGTATCTTCTTGAATTTCTTCAAGATCATAATTTCTCCCACTGAATTCTTGACTTACAAGATCATTTTCAAGGAAGTCTCCATACCTAGCAACAATAACTTTGTTCTCAGGTGGATAATAGAAGTAGTAACCCATAGTTTCCTTAGGGTAACCTACAAAGATACATTTTACCGAGCGTTGTTGGAGTTTATCTCCAGAGTCACGTTTCACATACGCCTCACAACCCCAAATCTTTAAATAAGACAAATATGGCTTTTTGGCATACCATTATTCATATGGTGTCTTATCAACCTTCTTTGTGGGAACCATATTCAGAATACGAATAGCAGATTCTAGAGCATAATCCCAAAAGGATAAAGGTAAAGTTGTAAGATTAAACATACATCGTCCCATATCCAATAATGTACGATTTCTCCTTTCAGATACACCATTTTGTTGTGGAGTATATGGAGAAGTATGTTTTTGAACAATTCCATTCTCACTTAAATAATCTTTAAACTCTTGACTTAAATATTCACCACCTCGATCAGAACGAAGAGCTTTAATTTTCTTTCCTAGTTGCAATTCTACTTCCGTTTTAAACATCTTGAATGTTTCAAATACCTCATGTTTATGCGTAAGTAAATAAATATAACCATAACGGCTATAATCTCCCGTAAATGTTAAGAAGTAGCTAGCACCTATCCTTGACACATATCTAAGTGGTCCACACACATCAGTGTGTATCAAACCAAGTAGTTCAGTAGCCCTTTCAAGGTTTCTTGGTCATCTTTCCAGAGATATAAGACTCACATTTATCAAATGATTCATCATTGATATTTTCCAAAAGACCATCACGTTGAAACTTTGCGAGTCTTTCCAATATGGGCAAGTCTACAATGCCAAAGATAAGAAGAGTTCTTGTGTAACTTTCTCTTCTTATTCACGCTAAAAACAGAATTATTTTTCCTCTTGAAATTATTATCATGCATGTTAATTTCAAAAACACCATTCACAGAAATTACATCAAAATATAATAAACCATCTTTGAAAACAGAAATTCTATTATTATCAATAGTGTGAATAAATACAAGATCCAACAGACACGAAAACGAAACAACACCCTGCATAATGACAATTATTTAAACTCAGTACTAAACCCGAAGGTAAAACTAGATTAATGTTCCTATAGCTTCAACCGCTGCTTGTGCGCCATTGCCCACTTGCAGAAATTGTTCCCCATAGGTAAGCTTCCTCTCCAACTCAAATCCCTGCAGTGTATTACAAATGTTAATACCGCATCCCATATCATATATCTAGGAATGTGATTTGTATGTATGATTAAATAACTTTATCATAAATAAGTTACCTGAAGGTGCTGCAACACTAAGCTCAGCCTTCTTCTTTATTTCTCGCAACTCGTCGAGATAAAGAGGGCAGTTCCTCTTCCAGTGACCACTTGCTTTGCAATGGTGACAAGTCTCATCCTTCTGAGATTGATTCTTCTTGACAAATTTTTGCTTAGGTTTAGAATAAGTCGCAACTTGTTTGCCCTTATCACCCTTGCCTTTTCCTTTTTTCTTGTTCGCTTGCGGTTTTGGCTTATTCACTCTACCCTTTTGTACATAAAGAACATGAGGAGTAGAGGTTGATGCCTTGTCTTTTAACCCATTTTCATAGTCAATGAGCATTGCATGCAAATCATTAACTGTCTTCCCCGTGTAATGCATATTATAGTTTCGAACAAAATCATTGAAGTCCTTGTTAAGGGACCTATTGATCAAGTTGATAGCCATATTATGATCATAGGGTTGTCCTAGTGCAATGAGTTGTTCCATATAACCCCCCATCTCCATATAATGGGCACTGACAGACTTTCTAGGAGCTTGCTTGCAACTATGCAAAGCATCTACCAAGTCGTAAATCTCCACAGCTTGCGGCTTTTCGAACATAGCCTTGAGCTCATCAAGCATTCGCTTAGGTGAAAATAGCTCATACTTCTGTTGAAGTGGAGGAGCCATTTTTCCTAACATTAAGGCAGCCACCTCAGAGTGATTCTTAACATTAGCAGCGTGTTCAAGCCTTTGCACATCAGATGCTCCTTCAGCAAGATCCTCCAGATAAGGAGTAGTCAAGATATCGATAATACCCGTTAATCACAAGACAATTCTTAATGAGCGATACCAATCATTGATGTTTGGGCCAGTAAGTGCAGGACGATCAAAGAAACCTTTGAACGCAGAACTTATAGTCATATTGTTTTCGGGTTGAGCCATTTCTACAGAAATAAGTTCAAATATTAGTATTTTCGATAATACCATTCAAGAAAATAAAATTACCCCGATAATAAAAAAACCATAGTATTTTCCTTGAAACTAGAATTCATATTGACATAAATTTATCACATCAGTTGATCTGCTAGTGACAAATGTATTCAACATGGTAACTTGTCGAACAATAATTGACAAACAAATTTTTAATTTCTAGAAATTTTAGGGATATACATTGCCAAAAGTCATTTAGCATTGTAAACATGTTTCATCCATACTTTACGCCTTAAGTTTCTAGATCTCACTAAGTAACTCAATTAAGTCGACTAAACCTTTATATGCAATCTTATTCAGTCATGAAGTTTTCTCTCCATTACAACATCGTCCAAAATCTCATATGACGACAATTGTAACTTCAAGTGTTCGTCAATTAGATGGCATAAGACTTAAATTTAAGGGTATTGATTTTGGTGTCAAAATCATGTATGGAGAAGCATGCATACATCTCCATTGCATAAGTTTAATAAAAACTTTAGTAACCTTTTGGTTGAGTCAAAAATTTCTCTATAAATCACAAGTTGAGGTATTGGTTAAACCAATTAAATACTTTACCCACAACTATTCACGACGTACTTTTTCTAGAACTCAGCTAAAGCACAAAGCAATAACCTTATTCATTGTGTTTCGGATGTGAATTTGCGGCAAATCAACCTTAAGTTATAATGCAAAAGATAATCGTAGGTAATTTCAATTTGACGCACAGGCGAGCCAAGAATTCTGTCAGCGACTAATGGCATAACACCTCCTTCCTTAACCGGGTACATGACCAGCGGTGCGTTAAACTCACTTTATAGTTTGTCAAAAGGAGTAGGCCGTGAAATTATCATTGCAAATTATCAATTAACGCAATTCTATGTAATTTAGATCTAAAAACATTCATTAATTTGATTATGATTTAGTTCATATTATATTTCTTGGAAAAAATTACCCTTATTTACAACATAAAAAAAACGCATAAAAACAAGTAGGTAAAAAAACTAAATCAAATAGCCACATGCATAACAATTTATTCAAAGACATCAACTCTAGGGTTTTATAAACATAAAACTTTTCCCTAATTTTAAAAACTTTGAAATAAATAAAGCAAATAGCATATAAAATCATATGATCCGTGAAAAAACATGCATGTTCATCACGGATCTCCCACATACTCTTAACAATTAAAATACTACAGATCGTAACCATACATGACATAACAATCAATTCATGCAAACATCTAAAGATTATACCATGTAATTTTAGGGTTTACAATTTTTTTAATAAAAAATTCGGCTAGGCCGATTTTTAAAAAACAAAACCCTAATTTTTGTTAAAACCTAAAAAAACATGTAATTTTAACTCAATTCACCATTAGTTAAAAAAAAACTTTAGATCTCGATAATTATAACATGTTAAAACGGTTCTCGATGCCACTGATGGTTTATGAAGTTCATAACAATTATATAATCATAAGCAAAGATCAAAACACGTAATAGCGGAAGCGATTTAACAAGATCATAATAACACAATCATAATTAATCGATTAGGGTTACATACCTTTATCCTAGCGAAGATCCACAAGATCACCAATGAATCAACAATTAGGGTTTGTGAAGAACAATACCACGATATAGTTTAAAGCAAAACTATATTACGCTCTTGTACACACGTAATGCACCGGGCTAACAGTGAGTCTAGCACTTGCAAACCGGAGCTTCAACACTTGTGGAATTTAAGCTAAATCGAAAAACCAAAGAACCCTTTAAGGGTGTGTTTGGTCGGCGATCGCAAGGAGAGAAAAAAGAGAAGGGATGGGAAAATTATGAGGCTATGAGATTGTTTATATACACTTTGGCAAAACTTGGTTTCCAAGTAATAAACGAATTAGGAAAGAAAAATCCTTTTCCTTCCCTTTTTTGCGCTTGTAGCCGTCGGCCTAAGCACACCCAAAGGGGGCTTCCAGAACTTTACGTTCTCTTCTATTTAATTTCATAACGTTTGTTTAACTTAACTATTAATTTATTTAACGATCGTTAGCTAAGCTCAGTTTAATTTAATAAATATATTAAATATATTTATTAAATAAAATTAACCCCTTACGTATTGTGTGCAATCCCGTAATCACGAGTTCGATCCTATCACACGACTATTAATTTTATGTCATAAACTTTCAGTATTGTCATACGTAATTACAATCGTACAAATATATTAAAACCACTCGTGATAGACGCAGATATGACGTGATTTGGTCCTTGCCGGAAACCAAGGACACGTCTTTGCTTCCTACACTCACTCATGTTCAACCGTACAAGTATATTAAGACCACTTGTACATGCAATTCGAGAACTTGATCTTAGGGAAGAGTGGCTCTTGGAATGTTTTTGGTTAGAGCACACGGTATGGTTGAGCCGTCGTGCTCGTGTCGTGGGCAAAAAGTGATGCCACATCACTTTTTACTCCCACGACACCAAAACTCCCCACGATGGCTCAACCCCCCTCCCTGGTTAACACGAGAATTCTCGTGTCGTCGTCACCCAACAAATTTTTTTTTTCTTTCAACAATTAATTTTAAACTAAAAACACATTTCATCCATAAATAAAAATACAAATACAAATTTTTTAAAAAATAATACACGAAAAAAAAAATAAAAAAAATTACATTTGAAAAAATAACAATAATTAAAAAAAACATCAATGATTAAGGTTCCATAAATGCTCAACGAGATCACGTCGAAGAGAATCGTGAACTTTCCTATCCGAAGTTCCTTATTTTTCCTTCTAAATGTCTCACACCGTTCGACCCAAGTTCGTTGGAGATTGGCTTCAGGCGGAGCATACATATGGTCATATTCACTAATGTCAAACTTTTGGTCTTTCAATATCATGTTATGTAGTATAATGCGACAATACATGATTATTTTAAGCATGCTGACTTGGAAACTTTGTGCGGGTTGCTTAATAATCGCCCACCGACCTTAATACCCCGAACGCTCTCTCAATATCTTTTCTAGCGCTTTCTTGAACCCTTTTAAATTTCATTTTCTTTTCGTCCGTTGCAATTGTATACGACTTAACAAAAGAAGCCCATTAAGGGTAAATTCCATCTTCTAAATAATACCCTTGCTTGTATGTTTTACCGTTAACAACAAATTCAGTATCTGTAGCCTCGTCCAAAAGAAGTTTATCAAATAACGGTGAACCATATAGAACATTAAGGTCGTTATTTGCCCCCGGCACCCCAAAATAAGAATGCCATATCCATAACTGTTGATCAGCAACAGCCTCGAGCATAAGTGTTGGGTATTTTTTATCACGCCTTTTAAATTGACCATGTAACGCATTAGGACAATTTTTCCATTCCCAATGCATACAATCTATGCTACCAAGCATACCCGGGAGATTATGTTTCCTATTGTGCAAATCATAAATATGTTGTACATCCTCAGGCGAAGGCGTTCTAAGATACTTTTCAACATACAATACATAAATGCATTTGGTAAAGTTCCATAAGCATTCACGTGAACAACGCTCGGCTACTTGCAAATATTCATCTAGTAAATCGGGTGTTGTACCATACGCTAATTGGCGTATTGCCGATGTGCATTTCATAGTGGGGCTAAAACCTAAACGACCCGTTGCATCCTTACGTTGTTTAAAGAAATAGAAGTAGGGTGGTAGTGGATGAACGTTGTAACTACTTATATCATGAACTATTTTTCTAAAAAGGGTAGAACTCATACGATACCTTCGTCGGAATCGATCCTCCGGATACTTTGGCGGAGTTTCAAGGTCTCCAAAATAATCGGCCATAAGTCTTCTTTCCGCATCTTCTCGTTCACGTGGGATGTATGTTCTAACGCGCGGACCGGCATTACTCCTAGTTTCTTGCTCTTCCTCATCTAACATCTCAATTTGTTCCCAATATTCAAGATATCGGGCATAATCTTCCATATCTTCTTGATCGTAGTTTTCGTAAATAGAGGACAAATCGGAACTTCCGGGATTCATATTGATAAAATAGTGTGTGAATTTGAGAAAATAGTATGTGTTTGTGTGATATATAGTGAAATTATATGAAAAAGGGGTATTTAACCCTATAAAACGGTAAAAAAAACATGGAAAAAAAAGTAGCCGTTGGGTAACGGTCGTTTTTTCAAATTTTCAAAAAAAAAAATAATAAAAAAACCCCTTAACGCGACCCATGGCGCGAGCCACGGTGTGGTTGGCTGCGCCATGGGCTCGCGCCATGGCCATGGCGTCGGCTGGTAGTTGCCAGCCCAAACTCGACGACGGGAGCCACGGTGTGGTTGGCGACGCCGTGGCCAGCCAACCCACCAGTTGCCATACCGTGTCCTCTTAGTGTGTGTGAGAGTGATATTTTGGTTTTTAAGAAGTGTAATTGTGTTTAAGTGGGGTTTTGTTTTGATGATAAGATTGATCGTATTATATTAAATTAGTGATGATGTTGGTTATAAAAATAAGAAAGTTTATATGAGGTTGAGATGACTCATGAAATTGATTGGTGCTTTTTAATTAGAGCATCTACAATGGTTTTCAAAGATTTGATGCATTTAATGCATTCAATGAACACAACAATTAAACACTAAAACTTTTTACAAAGACTTGAAGTTTACCAAGTGTTTATGAAAAGTTTTACAAAAAATCATTGATGCAATGCAAAAAACCTCCTTCAAACACTTTTCAAAATAGTAAAAAGCTTTTGTTCATTTTACCCATTGTGGATGCTCTTATGAGCAGCGAGCCTTGAAATATCAATACTTATTATTTAAACTTTTTGATGTTCGTTATGATTTGTTGGGTATAACGGTTTTAGTCTAAACATTTAAAAAGTAATGGATCTAGTTCATAATATGACGACTTGGAACACATTTGGTCCTAACTAAACATTAACGGTTAGTCTTTATAGTTTGCTAAGTATAACGGTTTTGTCCCACGTTAGAACCAAAAGTGTTACCGGTCAATCGGTTTTGGACTAGATCTGTTACTTTTAAACTTTTGAACCAAAACGGTTACACACGAAAAATCATAAAGACATAAAATATTGTTAACTCTAAGGTGCCGTTTGGTTGGAGGGTATTTGAGGATATTAGAGGATATTTAAAATATTTACATTTTAATATCCTCCAAATATTGTGTTTGATACTACCAACAAAAATTTAAAATTTCTCTAATTCCCAAAATGAATGATATTAGAATTACTCCAAAAGTGAGAAATTTTAATTTACTTGAAATTTTTTTTATAAATTTTTTTTCTAGTCGTTATTATTCGGGTTTTTATATTTATAAAAAAACTTATAAAATTTTAAAAGTTTATATAAAATTAACTTTTTATACAATTTATATAAATTTTAAATAAAATTTATATCAATTTTAATAAAATTTATAGAATTTTAAAAAAAAATATTGTTTATAAAATTAATTGAATTTTTTTATAATATTGATATAAACTTTTCATAAAATTTAATTTATATAAATTTTTATTAAATTAATGAATTTTTTATAAAATTTATATAACTTTTTAGAAGATTTATATAAATATTTTTATAAAATTTATATAAATATTTTTATAAAATTTATATAAAAAATTTTATAAAAATTTGTATAAACTTTTTATAAAATTTATATAACTTTTTAATAAAATTTATATTAATTTTTTATAAACTTTTTATAAAATTTATATAAACTTTTATAAAATTTATATAAAAAGTGAAATTTCGATTTTTTCTTTTTTAAATAGAAAATTTATATAAAAAATATTTATTCGTTAATTGATGCAACCAAAATCAAAATTTCAAAATATTATAAATTTCTGTCAACCAAACAAGCGTAAGCATTTTAAATTTTAGAATTTTAAATTCTGAGAAAATTTTAATATATTAAAATTTAAAATTCCAAAATTCTAAAATCTTAAACCAAATGGCCCTAAATATATTAAGACACTTCATGTACTTTTTTTTTCCATTTTGATCATACTTAATGTCAGAAAGTTTAATACATTTATAACATCAATTGAAGTTTAGAGCATATATAATGCAAAAAGTTTTCAAAGACTTTTTGCATTTAATGCCATTATAACAAATCAAGTTTTATAGCAATAGCTTTTGTCAAAGACTTCTTGGTTCACAAGTTATCTTAAAAAGCTATGTAAAAAGCTTTAGTAATGAGGAAAACAATTTCAAAAAGCTTTTTGAAATGGTAAAACTAAAAAGTCATTGCTTGGTTCTTTCATTGAAGATGCTTTTATAGAGTTAAAAGTACTTTCTTTTCCCATTTTGATTTATATTTGACAGTTAACACACGCCTGTGAATTTTGGTACTTTATGCTGTGTTAAATTGGATTCTTGATATTCCTGTCATTGTAAATCACATTGCACCACTCATCAACATCCATTATGAGTGTATACAACCAATTTGGACCTTTATCTGCGACACAGCTCGACAAGTATGTAAAGAAGCGATGAACATATGCGCTCACAGGGTGGTTAAGTTCAGCTAGTAGCGCGGAAGGGAAAAACACAAATTATTTGCAATAGACTTGAAAGCATTTGGAGGACGAATTCCTCTGATTTGTTAAGAAAGTGAACATATAGGAGGGACTTTCATCATGTGTTACAGATGGTATCAGCTACGAATTGCATCTCGAAATAAGAGATAAAACGAGAATGTTGAAAAAAAAACGCCCACCGTGGGGCTCGAACCCACGACCACAAGGTTAAGAGCCTTGCGCTCTACCAACTGAGCTAGACGGGCTTGTTGCTAAATACTTTGATATCCATTTTAAATACTGTATCTTGTGTACAAGCAGTACTGTGTATGTTTTTAGTCTCATCTATTTTATGTTCTTTTGTACGAATATTGTAAAATGTTGTATTTTAAGTTTTAGACCACTCAGATGTCTAGTTCACTAGTTGTACATGTCCCGGTGACTAATACTACTAATTCGAGTCACCGGATCACGGTTCAACTGAGCTTTTGGGTCAAAATCGACGTCCGATTATTCAATCGGGTCACAGTTCAACCGACATGAGTCTTAAAACACTGGTTTTAGCTTCATCTATGAGGTAGTCAAGCCAACCTATGAGATTTACTCGATTTGAATATGTATATATATGTATTATAAGGAGATTAAACCTTAGGTAAAAAATTTAAAACTATAATTGCCTTAAAAAGTGTTGTAATGTTTATTTTGAAAGAAAATTAAATGTCCCACACATATAACTGAAGTATACGTACTACACTTCATATCAAATGTATCACATCTATATCTCTATCTCTACTACCTATCTATATCTATATACCTTATAAAGGGTGTATGTAAAATGTTAAAAAAGTTAAAAGTTGAAAATTGAAATTATATTAGGAAAGTATTCTTAATCTTGCAATCAGTTTCAGTATCGATTTCTAATCTTCCCCTAATCCTAAGAAGTCAACAGATTCCCATTGGTTTTCTTCATGGCCGGACCATAAAAACACGTCAATATCAATGTCCACAACCCACACTGAGCTATCAATCAAAAGAAAACTGAGCACCAATGTAAATGTTGAAACACACGATTTGTATATCCTATTTTCTTTCTAACCTAATCATCACCGGTCACCACAATCAAAATTCCTCCACCACCACCACAATACCATCAATCAAAGAACCACGCCACTAAAACCGACGCCTACCCAAAGGGGGTTTCAAGTTTTAAGTTATTTGTTGAGTTTTTTTATAGATCTTTAATTATAATCAATTTTCAAAGTTTTCTTGGACTCATATATTTTATTTGTAAAATTGACTTATAAATTACTGAGCGTTTTTTGTTATTTGTTTAGTTTTTTATATAACTATAATCAATTTTGAAAGTTTTCTTGGAATGATAGGGTTTGTCATTATTTGGGGGGTTTCATTAATTTTTAATATTTTTATACATTTTAGTGCTTTATATATTCTTTGTTTTTTTTTGTTTGGGAGTGTCGCAGTTATGGCGCCTATTGTTAGTGAAGTGGTGGTTTCGACCGCGGCGGTGAAACTGAAAGATGCACTCGGGAGTGTTCCAGGATAGTTTATATGAGGTGGGGTTCGCATAGAGATTAAGCCTAGAGGTTCAAATCTTTACAAAGACTTGCCCAAGGTATATCTTTTTATGGCATGATCTTTTCGGTGAAACTAAAAGTGCCTATTAGGGAATGAGTAACTTACTTGCTAATGTATCATTTTTTCTAATATTGTATGCGTAGGTTCACAAAGAGGCACGGGCCCTGCTCGTGTAGAGATTAATCACATTACAAGGCTCCGAGACAAATATCGAAGGTTTGTATTCAATGTGCCCCTGTCTAACCATTTTAATGGTTGGCTATAACTATTTGCAGCGAAAGTTCATGTTGCAGCCTATTGCTGCTGAAACAAAGTGTGTTATAGGTGAAGAGATGGAATGACAATCGGGTTTGAAAATGGTGGTAAGTCCCTTAAAACTCGAATCTTGATGTTAAAATGTATTGTGCGCTTACGCTTAAACAATCAGATGCAAGATGCAAACACATTATCATGTTCTTTGGCTAAATTACTTATACCAGGTCACACAAATTCCATTGAACATGGGCATGTTTTTCTGTTTTCTATAATTCTAAAACGCTTAGCTGAAAGGATTGACCACAACATCTTATTTCTTGCACTATGTAGGGTACATAAGGCTGGAATTGCATTCTTCTTGGATAGAATGTTTAGGAGAACTTGCTAATATCAATCACTTTCCGTTCGAGGTTAATACCGTTATTTCTTTTGTTTACAATGCAATTATTTGGAGTTTTATAATTATAACATGTAGTAGGAAACGGGTAATTAACAAATATGCATATGCATAAATAATGTATGATGCTTTCATGATCAAATATGTTAATGTTAGTCGTTTTATTTTAGTGTATTTGCATCAAAAAATAAAACACGAATGACGAAGCAATATTGATGAGCGATCAACATAGGAAAAAGCTAATGTCGATTCTGTGCACGGAGGTAATATGGATTAATTTTTTTCGTAATTAAAGAAATGGTAAAGACGTGGTGCACTACTATATTTTTTATATGCATTTTGTCTTTTGGGCAACCCTGACCCAACGTGTGCGTGTTTCAGCATGTACTTACTTTTTTTAGGTGATCGTGAAGGCAACAAGCTGACATCCGACTAAAATTTTGGGTTCTGAAAATGGCTTTGGTATTTAAATCCCACGTTATGTTATCAGGTACGTTTGTCTTTTATCAAAAATATCAACAATATCAGCATGTTTACGGACAGACTTAGGTGGTGTTTGGATTTGCGCTTTAAAACGGCTTTTTTATTATAATAATTATGACTTATAGGATACTCAAGGCACTTCTCACACAAATGATCTTATTTGGTAAAACTTAGTCGCATCAAACTAAATATTTATGCAATACATTGATTAAGGGAAACTGCATCGGGTATTGTGGTTGAAAAAAACTTACTCCGATGTGTCATCATTTCATATGATCCTTCCCAACATTGTTCCCTATAGGTAATTCCTTTTTTGAGTTTTTAAAGCAGACCAAGGTCGGGTTGGATTAAGCTATCCAAAACTTGATCCTTCTTCATATTACAATTGTAAAGTCTTTTTTGTACTACTAGAATATGATAATGGGGGTGTGTGGGATTACTTATGTTAGTGTTTATTTTCTTACTTTCAAAGCAGACAAGTATGTTTGAACTTTTTATTTTTTGGACAAATAGTGTGTAACTGTTTAGTTTAGAGTGAATAAGCATATTCTACAGATTAGTACTTGCATAAGGATACACAACTTTAAATAAGCAATCCCAAACAACTCCTCTATTTATCTTTACTACATTATAAAGGAGGTACAAATTTGTTGCAATAGTTGAATTTTGAACATTCAACTAAAAAAGGTAATTTTGAAACTTTAATACAACACACGTATGGAGTTGTGTATTGCTTTGTCTACAGTAATCTTGCAATGATGCTCAAATGCAGTTGACTTTCTATTGCCCGGGTATCCATGAACAAGTTGGAAAATAAATAGTTTTGCTCTTAAAACAGGGAATGCACAAAGTCGTATTTATTGCCATGTTAGAGCCTGAATTCATTCTCAGACTCTCTTGCATGCCACTATTAGTTACAAACTATTGTTACATATTCTTACCCTCCATAATACAGTATAACTTTTAAAAGAATAATAACGATAATTTAATGTGTTGCCTTTAGCCTCTATAAGATACTTAGTAGGATAATTTATGTTCCTATCTGAACATGTTCGATTACAATTATAAAAATGCTTGGTAACTTAAGTAGCACTATTATCCTTAAATATCTTTAGTTTTCACATGCTATCTCAGCTTGCTAACCTCAGTTACAATCCGCACTCCATTTTTTGAATAACATATGTTTGTAGTTATTATAGTAGTTGGTGTTTTCTTATAAAGCTCACATGTTGTACTCCATTTTTTGAATAACATGGCAAGATTAAAATGGGTCATCGCTTTGCGACGAGTTCGTACAACATAAAAATTATTATGTTATTGTGAAAAACCAAATTATTTATTTAGTTAGTATTCTATTATATACTAATCTATACAAGACACTCTCTTTTGGTCATTATCTATCAACTTCTTGAATATCAAAACGCATACCTATTTTTTGCAGCTTATTGCAGGTGTAAATATTGATGTTGGAGTAGCAGCAGTAGAATCCCTTAGGAATCTTGCATTGGGCTGAACTACTGGTACTAAACTTTGATCTTGTAAATAGTATGCCACTGGTTCAACACATATAATTCTTATTTTCATTGTTGAAAAATTAATTGAACATTTGATTCTCAGAATTGATCTATGTTCTAAAGTGTTCTTACAAATACATTCGGTAATGAATCTGAGTTCATGCTGCAATCAATTTCGTCACATCACTCTTTTATCTATACAATGAAATTCAAGGGAGGCATGACTCCAGTCACCGATTGTACCCGCGCAGATCCAATAAGACCTTTCATCATCTAGAAAAACAGTAAACTGTGACAAGAGACTAGACAATCAGAATGATGTACACTTACCTAATAGATTTCAAATAATAAGTGGAAAGATGGGTGCGTTGGGTAACGGGTCAAAGTAACTTGGATAGGTAGTGTTGGCTTGGGTCAAGTTGACCCGCAAACACATTTCTTGTTTATTTTTTATATCACACTAAAATGATTTACGAGGTTGTATCCGGTTAAATATAGAGCAGTTGACATCCACCCGTTTAAATCAAAGCACAACCAAAATCAACCTATTTATAGTAAATGGGTTGAAATGGCCAAACACTCTTCATATTCATGTTACTAAATGTTCGTCAAAAACCATCAAGTTTATCCCCATGGCCCCAAAGCGCTTTCTTTTTCAGTTATTCGTTTCTTAACACGCACCCTCATTCCATATAACACAGAATCTTTGTCGCTAGGCAATTTCCGCCGCTATGCGCGGGTATTCGTCTAGTAAAGAGTTTATGTCAAAACCTTGAATGTTGAAAAACATGTTAATTTAGGAATTGTTGAAAAACATGTTACTTTAAGAAATGTTATTACTACTTTTCAATTCAATTCCTGTGAAATAGTGTTGAACGGGAGATATACATAAAATTGAATGGGAAATACTTAATTAAAGAAATGTACTACTAGAAATTAATTGCCTTGAATGCTTGAAAATTAAAAATTCTAAATGAGAGGAGATATACACGAAATGTTGCAAATTAAAAACTTAAATTTAGGAAATATAATACTTGAAATTTATACACTTAATTTAAGAGAGTTGACTCACTCTTAGAGTTTACACGAATTGGAGCAACAAACGTTAATTTAAGAAAATATACTACTAGAAATTATACATTTGATTTGGTTGAGTTGAAACATTCTTAGCGGGAATGGGCAAAAATTCTTCAAAAAATTATGAATTTGAACTACAAAGCCAAAACAAACGTTTTTTAGGGTTTTTTTTTCATTAAAATTTTCATTTTTCAAATTTTTTCCCTACTAGTTATTGGCTATTTCTAACTCGATTCAAATTTGGTGATTCATAATTTTTCGGTTTACCGTTATATCAGACTGGTGAATTTATTGTCGGATTGAGAAAAAATCGCAATTTTCGAAATTTCAACCACAACCCAATCATACCATATCTACTTAAGGTCCGAAGTCACTTCATCAACTGAGACACCATCATCATGGAAAAGAGCAATGCGTGTTCAGACAGAGAAGAACGAGAGATGCAACTACAAGAACAAGCCCTTACACAACGTTGTATGCAAGCTTTCAGTGATCTTAAAACGAATCTAAAATGTCTTGAAAGAGAGACCTTCTCGTACAATCCTTTGTATATGCATGCTTTTCATTGATTCTTCAGAAATGTCCATCGCAGGTTCACTTATGAGTTAAGAGACCACTTGAAAAATCTTGAGAATGAATTACTCAACAAAAACCTTCATGAGACAAATTCCAAGAAAGCCCTCAAAACACCCAGAACACCGTTTCAACCATTCTTTCCTTTAAAGCTATTCAAGAATCCCATTTTTGATTCAGAAGTTCGAAATGCACAAGAGCACTTTAAAGACTACACTAAAATGGACGCAAAATCTTTCAGAGACTTGATACATCAAAACATGGAATCAATTGAGAGGCTTATGGATGAACGCTTACTTCATGAAAAAGACATGATAAATAAGATGAATGACAAAATGCTGAAAACGCAAGAGTGCACGATTGCAAAGATTCATGTAGTGGACACGAGTCCAGTTTCAACTCTAAGTAACGGGACAATATCGAGGAATGCAACTGACAGCTGCAGATCAGGGAACACAAAGCATGGTGCGCAGAATGATCATAGCATTTCTAGGAAAGAAAGCAGCCGCTCTGGCAAACAAAGCATTGACTTTGAGAATGACATCAATAATACACCTTCCTATGATAATGGCCCTGTTTTCGATTCTAAGCCATTGAAAGAGGTACACAATGTTGAATTTAATGTGTTTGACAATACCAATACACATGAGCATAGTGATCAAACAACAACCCGTATTGACAGATGTATGACGGAAAAGGTTGATAGCAATACCACACCCGATTCATTGGACATGTGCAATAATGAGTTTGAGGATGATCAACATGCAAATGAGTATGATGATGAGGAGCGTGTCGCGCTTGCTAATTTAATTGCTAGTTTACAAAAAGATCTCAATGAAACTAGAAAGAGTCAAAAGCAATTAAAGAAGGCAAACGCAACGCTCACCCAAAACTTTGAAGAATGCAAAGCTTCTCTAATTAAATCTAATGAGACCCTTGAAAGTTATAGATCTGAGCTTCTTCAAAAGACCAAAGAGCTTGAGGGTTACAAGGGTAGTGCGTTAAAAAGTCAATAGGACGATCTTGAAAAGAAATACAACGAAACTCTTGAGTTATTAACCAAAGAGAAATGTCAATTTAATGTTTTATTAATGGATGAACGTCAAAAAACGTACCCTGCTACCATCAAAGTTAAAGAACTTGAACAACGGCTTTCGATGGATAACACCGAGACTGCTAAAATTCTTGATGTTAAGAAACAAGAGGTTAAAACGTTAAAACAAGATTTCAAAAGTCGACATGAAAAAGATACTGAAAAAGTAACGGAACTAGAAAAACAAGTCGAATTTTTGAAGAAAGTTGTTTATAAAACGCATGATTTATTCAAACCGTAAGAATGATAGCACCTCCGTCGATGTTTAAGGGTCAAGCTAGCTTTGCAAGTCCTGATTACCTTGCCCAAGCTCAAGCTGTGAACCCCCGCCTTTATATGGATGAGTCCAAATGGAACGATCCTGAATGTCCTCTTGTTAATGATGAGACATCTCTTTGGGAAGAGGATAGTAGATCACCAGTCAATAAAGAGTTTGTGAAACCATATAATTATGCTTATGAGAATAGTCTATACGGTCTTTTCACTACACAAAAACAGAATTCTCGTGAGGAATTGTTTTTAGAAAGCAAACAAAGAAGAATTCAATGGAAGAAAATTATTGCCACTAAGAGGATAACTAACGTTCCCAAATTTATTAACTACCTGCCGCTTGATGCGTCTAAAAGCAAAAGCAGGAAAACTCTTGGTTTTCTTAAACATCACATTGATAATGTTCAATCAATTGTTGAAAGCGATTAGAAAAACGTGAAAAGGATAAGTGGAAAACAGAGATTCCTCACGATATAAATGTGCTTGTGAAAGAACTTCTGATACCGAATACGACGACGATAAAAGCCACTGTTCTTGAATTTGATACATTAATTCGGTCTGAAATGTTTGATGATTTGAAATACGTCGAGTCTCTTGAAAAATCAATTGATGAACTTTAGACGGAAAAATCAGAGTTCTCGAACGAATATGATCTCCTCTTAGAAGAATGTCTCTCAAAAGATATTTTGTGTGTTACTCTTCAATCTTGTGCTGATATCGATGAATATTCTGATATTGCATGCAAATATCTTGATAAGATCAAAGAATGTGAGCGTCTTGAACTTGAGCTTTCGAAACGTAAAGAAAATGTTGATAAAAAGGCTTTTGAGTTACTTCAACACAAAACTGATTTCCTTCAAAAACATTGTCATTCTCTTAAACTTGCTTTGCAAAAAGACATCAGAATCCAAATGATAATAACTTTCAAGTAAAACTTCCCGCCTTGTGTCGTGAAATGAACGAAAAGAGTATGGAAATTACAGACTTGAAAGTTCAGTTGCAAGAAAAGGACATAGCGATAGAAGAGTTGAAGAAACTCGTTATTAAAATGGGTGGGAAAACTGTGGAACCTAAAGTTATGAAACCTGTTGTTCGACAAACCAATGCTTACAAGGATCCAAAGCCATCTATCTTAGGTAAACCGACTCCTTTCTCCAATTCTTCTCATGTAAAATCTAGGTTACCCCCTAAGACTGATGTGCAAACAAGTGTTCCAAAACCATCCATATCACCCTATGTTCCTCCATTTAGAAAGCACACTGTTGCTAAACCCAACCATGTGAATGCACCTAGCACTTCTAGGACTCCTCCAAAACGTGTGACACACGTCCACAAAGGAATCTGTAGGTTCAAATCACTTCGTTCATACCAACAACCTAGAGGATGCTAAACAAAAAGGGAAGATTCAGAAAGACAAACTCGTGTATTCAAAACCTAGTTCACCAAATCCCGCTAGAGTTCAACACACTCTTAATGGGAGTCAACCAAAACCTAGGATCCCTTACCAGCAACCTAGGAATTGGAAACCATCCATGAATAGTCATGTTTCGAACACTATGCCTGAACGATTTGTAAAACCCAGGAATACAAGGACTTTCATGAATCCCAAATTTCCCGTATGCCCCACTTGCAAAAAGGGCATTCACAATGGAAATCATAACCATTGCATCCCGCAATACCTCTATGAGTTCAAATCTCGTTCCTTTGAATGGAGATCGAATACAGAATCCCATAAGACAACAAGGAGATACAAACCCGTCGCACAGAAAAGCAATAGCAAATCTGAAACGTGGATTCAAAAAGGACATAGTTTCTCTCCAATGAAGTCTTCCACGGTGCAAGAGTAAACTACTCCTAAATCTAGTCTTTAGTGGAAACCAACGGGTAGGATCTTCACGGAAGTTAGTCTTAAGTGGATTCCAATAGAGAATAGTGATGACACCTGTGCCAGCACTAATGCTACTGTTCTACACGCTGAAAAAGAATTTGTTACTCCTAATACTAGTATTTGTGCAAACTCTTCTTCATTAATTGCAGGTACCTCAGCGGATTCCGAACTCACTTCTTCCTCCAACGGTTCCAATTCTGTACATTCGATATTACCTTCTTCTGCTGTACAAAAGTTATTTTGGATTATTTTCGAAAAACTTGAGAAAAATACAAAAAATAAAACAAAACGTAAATATCCATAGAAAAACAAAATAAAAAATGGAAAAACCTTTCAAAATACCAAAAATATTCTTCTCGACATGTCTTTCAGTATCGATAATATAGACGTACTAGAAATGTCGCTCAATAACGACACGGGTGTGTACATAAAGCTCGAATGAAAGTTGTAAATATTTTTCAAAACATGTCATTTCTATTTATTAAAGAAAAATATCTATTTTGGATAATTTTCCAACAACGGGTAGAGCAATCTATCTTGGGTTGAGCTTGTCACAAAACATTCAACGTTTTGAGCTCAACACAATGGCTTGTAATCACTTTCAGATTGCAAACCGGTTCTATATTCATGGGGGAGTGTACGCTTTAGTGCCCTTACCCTCAGCAAAAGAAGAGAAATATTATCATACTTGAGTGTATTCGTCAAGACATTCAAAGTCTATGAACTCAAGTTTATGCTTTAGAAAAACCTCTTCCCCAGAAAGAAATAGGATTTTTCAAAAAGCGTTGAACACAATTTTTTCAAGAATTTCTCAATGATTATTCAAAATCTTTCAAAAATTGTGTGTTCAACAAACTCCCATCCTCAAAAAGCGAAATGTGGATCACATCCTCACAATGACAATTCAATTTTGGATCATTTTTTAGGGGGAGCATTTCAACTTCATGCAAAGATTGACACATCTTTCTCCCAAAAAATTTCAAGACTATTTTCCAAAATATATTTTAATCAAATTTAGTATCTATAATATCAAAAGATTTTATATATTAGAGATAGGGGAGAAAATGTGATTAAAATGCGATCTTAAATAAGACTCAAGCACTTTAACTCTTACCTACATGTGCGAAATACTTTCGATTATCGATGCACAAGTGAAAGGGGAGCATTTCTGAAACGACAAAACTATAAAGGTGTTAAATGTTTTTCAAACACCTCGTTAGACATCTGAAGTGGTTTTTATGGTTACGATCAAATACCCATAACATCTTTAATTCACGACGTTACTGGTGTCAAAAGGGTGGCTAGGTTTAAGTCCTATGATCCAACCAGAACCGGAGGGATCTTTCCAGGGACAATCCAATAGATTATTAGAAGTCCTTAGGAAATATGGAGTAGAATGTGAACGTAGTTGAATGCCGACTAAGTACTGATGCTAACACTAGAACAATCACAACAAGGTGTTAGTAATGATGTCTTAGTAAGCATTAAAGGGGTTGAAGAAAGAAAAAGAAATGTAAGGATAAAGGGTGTAAAGAAAGAAGCCCTCCATACAACTTTGGCAGAAACCGGGTCAACACATCATGAAGACAACACATCATGGACCTAGTGATGAAGTGCACAATCCTTTCCTAGCTACTCAGGCTTCTCTCAAAAGAAGTTTGTTTTATTGTCACGGAGAACAACATAACTTCTATTAGCTTTCTCACTCCGAGATAGTTGATATTGAATAGGTGGCATCTGCTCCAGCCTCCGACCACTAAATGTGCACAAATCGAGTCTAGAGCCTAGAGATCAATCAAATCTCGTTAGGACACACGGATGACGAACAAGAGAGTCCTACGCCATATCCTTGTGATATTGCTAGAACACTCAGAGTGATACTATTTAGTATTCACAATAATGAGTGGAAATCCTTCCAGTGTTAACATCAAACAGCACCGCGGTAGGTCATATGTAAGATTCTTTATGAATTGTACATGTGTAAAACTGAAAAGCAACATTAGTTTAATTCTGAATTGATTCAAACTCATTTTAGGTTTCTACGCAATATCTTTATGGTCTTGCCAGAACATTCAGAGTGATATTCATTAATATTCACAGTGACGAATGGAAATCCTTCTAGCGTTAACATCAAACAGCACTACGGTAGGTGACTTGTGAGATTCTTATGAATCAAGCTTGTGTCAACTGGAAAGCAACAATGGTATGTTTCTTCAAGAATCAAACTTGTTCCAGGAATTTGAATTGACGACTTTAATCAAGCGGATATTTATCCAACTGATTCACTGTTTATGTTCGAAGTCTTGCTTTGAGACGGCTGAGTAAAGAGAACAGCTAGTACTGCCACGAAACCCTTTCAAGGAGATTCTTAATTGAATCTACCTAATCACAGGTACGGTATTTAATATCGTAAATGGTCTTCACCGACCAGAGGTAAAACGCTACTGATTTAGGAAGAATGTCAAAGCCATTCAGTCCGTGTCTATGTTTTGTCTCGAGAAGGTGGCGTCACGTTGTACTCATCAAAGTCAAAGATTCAAAACTACATACTCATGCCTAAATACATATTCAAAAATTAATAGTGTGAGCATGTGGATGAAGACACAAGATCGCAAGATGGCAAAGAATAGTCAAGGATGATTTGAAGATCTCAAGATTAAAGACAAAGTCGAAAGACAACGACAAAGGCTCAATGATCACAACATGAAAGAACAAGACTACTATTACACGTTCAAGACTCATTTATGGCGAGATTAGTAATCTCTACAAATTACCAAATGACAAAGGGTAATGGCCTCTCGTAAAGGGTAACGACCTCTCATTGGGGGAGATTGTTAGCATCAAAATAGTGAGTCAAACAAGAATGCTCGGTCATATGTTTACTATGTATCGTAATACAAGGCTTTTGACACCCCGTATAAAAATTAAAGTTCGTTTAAGTATGTCTCTTCGAATTGAAAAAGGAGTTTAGTGTGCGACTCAGTCGTTCTTTGGTGGAAACAAAAGTGTGTCGTTGTAGAATATTAAAATCAATGTGCAAAGACGTAAATGTAAATGACGTAAATGTAAAATGCATTAAAATAAATCTAAATCTAACTAAAACTTAAATTGTGCAATATTAAAAACTTTGAAAAGTAAATTGTTTAAATGACTTAAAGTTAAAGCGTGACGAAAATTAAATTTGACGCAGTATTAAAAATGTAACTTAAAAATAAAACAAAGCAAAAATATAATTCTAAACCCCATTCCATCGGAATCCAGATCGGAAAGTTGTCACCACGTCCATCGGAATATCCGATCGGAATATGGGAGTAAATCTATCGGAATGTAGAAAGTGCAACCTATCAGAATGTTCAGATCGCAAAGGGTCAGATCGGAATCCTAGATCGGAATATTGCTAGGGAAATTTGGGCAGCACTTCGTCTTAGCAAACTTCAAGAGCGTCGAAATGTGTGATCGCAATGTGCGATCGCAATCCCAGATCGGAATGAGGGTGATGATACTCTAAATCGCAATCCCGGAATGGAATGCAAAACCCTTGTCCTATACTGTCACCGTCGGAATGTGGGTGATGCAAGCCGTCGCAATGTGAAATCCCTAGATCCAATTCTGTCACAATCGGAATGTGGAGACGTCGAGCTGTCGCAATGCCAAATCCCTTACTTTCCGATGGAGCACAATTTCGTAATAAGCACAAGAACCAAATAAGCTAATTCTAATAAGCAGTAACCAAAAACTTGAATGAAATGGAAAAGGACGAGATAATAAGCAACAAAGTTAAAAGCTTTTCAAACACGAAATAAGAAAACGAAATGAACAAACTTTTAGAAAAATGAAACTTTTTAGAGAACTTAGGAAAACAAGTAAGCTAAGTATGAAACAAGCCAATACGATTGTCAAACTTATAGATTATTTTATACAAAAACTTACACAAAAGTAAAAAAGGTAAACTTTTTAGTAAAATAAGCAAAGAGATTAAGCAATTACTTGCTTAATCCGAATTTGTAACAAACCAAAATCAAAAGAAAGGTAGAAAGAGAATGATAAAAGAACACTTGATCAAAGGTAAATGAAGATTAAAGCAACAAAATTAAAGAACACTTACTTGGAATTAAAAGTATTAAAAGTGCAAGACAAGTATTTAAATTGACATGAAAATTAAAGAGCAAGTAATTAAAAGGTGGAAGACTAATTGTCACCTTAGCCAACAAGAGTAAAAATGATTATCCTAATGACTATATATAAGGGAGGATTAGGAAGCTTCCTCCCCTCCTTAATTTCTTCTTAATTGCACCATTAAGTCCTTCCCTTCTTAATCTTTTGTTAAACTTGGAATTTAATGACTTTTGGCTCGGGATTTCTTTAAACTCGTCTTTTAATTCTTCAATAAATAAGACTTGAGTTCTTTGGCTTTTAGTAAACTTCCGTCTTTTGACTTTTTCTTCGATAAATCTTCAGAATTGGTCGTGGACTTCCGTTCTTTTTGCACTCTTGACTTCTTGACTTCGTCTTTAATCTTTTTCTTCAATAAAAGCCCGTGAATGCCGTGTTTTCTCCACTTTTCACAATTTCGTCCCAAATCACAACAAAAACACAAACCACGCATAATTCCGACATAAAAGACATAAAATACACGTTTTGGCTCGGTTATTATTGTAATTAAGTGGTAAAAAGGATGGGTGTTTACGCACCTACCAAATCCCCTACACTTGACCATTGCAATGTCCTCATGCAATGCATTAGTTACAAAGCATGTTTACACTTTTCATGATAATCAATCCACGTTGGCCTTTATTAAAGAGATAGAAAATTATAAACATTAAAGTAAAGAAATCAAAAGCATACCTTGGGTTTTGGAAATGTCATGAATAATCATCATCCTCAAGTTTTCACTTTCTCCAAACCAGGCTTAAAAACGAGATCATTGTTATTATAAGTTAGCAAACTAACACGAACTCATGTGGGCCAATTATTTACTTAGACTCCCTTATTACTAGGTGTATCTCTTATATTTTATTATTGTCTTGAATGATCACGAGGATGCATTGTTGACTTATTTCGATAGTTATTTAGACCGAAAATAAAGTGAAAGATTTAATCAATAGTTAGCTAAAGGACAAAATCTTTTAAAACTGCTTCTCGGGACCTCATAAAGTTCATATCTTGGCATAACTCGCTTCGTGATTTGAGACCTTTCTCGGACCGATATTTGGCAGCGACTTCATACTTCAAACCTTGAGAGACGTTCATGAAAAAATGGTCTTCTCTTCATAATTGGAATTTCTTCACTTGAAGTTTTGAGAGATTCATACTTGGACCACGACTTCTTAATTTTTCTCCAATCATTATTTTGGATTTTGATATACAACGATCCGCCTCCTTTTTGGACTTGGCTTAATTTATCCTCATACCTTGTTAGGGTCTTTTTGGATAGACTTCTCCATGACTTTTGGGGAGTTTTTGCTTTTCGTCGTGTGTCTCGATGCTTCATATTGATCTTTGATAAATGATTCTTCACATCACTTTGGATCTTTAGCAACAAAATGTAGCCCTCATGTCTTGTTAGGACCTTTTTGGACTCGCCCATCTTCGCATCCCGCTTCAATAAGTTATGCCTTGGCTATGAACTCTAATCCATACCGAGCAACTTTTAAACGATCTTGGGCTAGAAGCTAAGTAACTTTTCAAATCGTACAACCTTATTTATTGCAGATAAAATTATTAGCAGGCGATGGGAGAATAGGCTTATAATTAACTCACATAAATTCACGAAAGAATACAAAACTTATAATTGACTCTATCATCTCTCGTTCTCCACAGTTTAAAATCTCAAAGAATGAGACTCGTGGATGCTTAGCCTATTAAATCAAAGTTTTGGGTTTTTGAGTCATCTATAGGATCTTGCAATCTCTTAGACTTTTTCAAGTTTAGAAATCGCATTTTAAAGTTCCCTTGATAAACAACTCTCTAGGATCATTTATAGGAACTTGCGAAAAGTTCTTGTTCTTAACCCGTGAGAGTT
Source organism: Glebionis coronaria (assembly GCA_025667525.1). Classification (NCBI taxonomy): domain Eukaryota; kingdom Viridiplantae; phylum Streptophyta; class Magnoliopsida; order Asterales; family Asteraceae; genus Glebionis; species Glebionis coronaria. The sequence goes on from JANFOE010000106.1 coordinate 76,788, forward strand.
AAGACTTTTGTGTTTTAAAGCTCCCTATATAAAAGCCTAGCAAAACTTGACTTAAACACGTTAAGGATACTAGCTAGAGTAAACTTAGATAAGTAAACTCGGGTTGAGTCAAAAGATTCATAACGTTTGAAAATTAAAATCACTTTATTAAACATTTATTCTAGCAAAGAAAGAAAAATAACTATACAAAGGTAAAAACTAATAGGCCAAAATAGATCAAAAATTTTGAAAAATGTCGAAAAATTGATTTTCCGGTTAATATGAGGACAAATACAAGGAAAAGAGCCACTTAGCTTCGATAGAAGTCCCCCTACACTTAAGATAAACATTGTCCTCAATGTTTAAGCATGTGGGAGTAAACTCCCCTACACTTAAGACATTGTGCACTTTGTTTAAATCTCGCTAAGGAAGAGACAACTAAAGAGATTCCTATTTTAATATTGAGAAATATAAAATAGTGAATCGAAAAGAGTTTAGGATAGAACCGGGAAGAAGGGAACACGTAATCACGGGTCGTCAAGAATCATCAAGAGTGGATCATTGAGCTCGAATCCCTGATTAAGAGAGGAGAGGAAATAGAAAACACCAACGGGTCTCCCCTACACTTAGGATAAAGAAAGCTAAAAGATAGATACATGGGTTGCCTCCCAAGAAGCGCTTGATTTTTGTTAACCGAGTCGTGAGCCTGACTCGACCTTGATCATCATAGGAAGAAGCATGAAACATATCCACCGGGATCAAAGACATAGTTTTCGTCCATCAAATAGCACAAGCTTAAGGTGAACAAGGCAAGCCAAAGAAGAGTAGGCAAGGTTCCCTTAAGCAGCGATGGAGCATGGTGGAAGCAAGGGTGAAGTGGTGCAAGCAGATTTCCATAAGTTCCAAAGATATTTCCTTTTATTTCATCAGGTGGATACTGAGATGGCTGCAGAATATCGATATCGGGGTTGAACACCTTTTCCTTTAAGGGAAATAGCACTCAGGCTCAGCAGAATGGGAAGAAGATCCGCGAAGAAGCACAACCTCGTCCTCAGAAGGGGGACAAAGAGGTGTTAAATCATATGTGCTGCGGATATTGGTGTCGACCGGTTTCTTCTCCTTTGGAAGAATGTTCTTCAAACCCAAAGTAGGATCAAGACTATAATCTTCAAAGTCCAAAGGAGGAGCATCACTCTCATGAGGGAAGTAAGTGTTGAGAAACGTAGAGAAGTCTTCCTCAAATGAGTAATCGTCCAAAGTAGGATCGAGTGATGGCGGAGGATCTTCATCATGGGAAGAATCGCTCGAAAGAGTATCGGCCTCATCAAAATCATCGAAAGTGGGCATCTCGGGATACTCGGAAGTACAATCATCAAAATCATCCGAATCTGAGCTAGAATCATCATCATAAGCATCAAAGACCGGTGGAGAATCATAAATGGGAGAAGGTTCTAAATTGGATAGAAAATCATCCACATCATCTTGAAATAGTGGATTATCAATGCAAGAGTCGAATAGCTGATTGTTGTAGACAACAAAATCCTCAAGCACATTTTGCAGATTCTCGTCCATAGGATTTGCTTGTAAGCTTCCCCATTTTAAAAACTTGTGAATCATTCCCGACTCTTAAGATTAACTCACCTTCGGCAACATCAACTAGAGCTCGTCCGGTTCTCAAGAATGGCCGACCAAGTATTAAAGGAATACGAGGGTCCATTTCATAATCAACAACGACAAAATCGACCGGGAAAGTAAATGTGCCAACTTTAATGAACACGTCTTCGGCAATACCAACGGGGTAAGCGAGAGTGCGATTTGCAAGTTCAAGAGTCATCTTTGTTGGAGTGAGGTCGGGTAATGATAGTGTTTTCCAAACACTCAATGGCATAAGATTAATACTGGCTCAGAGATCAGCTAGGGCAGTAAATTCTTTAGTTTTGTTAAAGAGGCAAGGCAACACAAAACGACCGGGATCTCCAAGTTTTTCCGGAAGTTCTTTAAGAATAACTGCAGAACAGTTTTCATTTAAGCGTGTGTTGGCGAGCTCAATCAACTTCTCCTTGTTGCTAAGCAATTCCTTGAATGCTTTCACAAATTTCGGCATGTGGACAAGTGCTTCAACAAGGCTAATGTTGATGTTCATTTGAGAGAGCATCTTCATATAGCTTGACACTTGACAGTCATTCTTGGTTAGCTCGTTGGTCTTGCCTAAGCGAGAAGGATAATGGATATTAGGTTTGGGTGGTGAAGGTGAAGGTGGTAAAGGTTGAGATGTTGAAGGTTCATTCCTAGGTACATCATCATGACGAGGCGGAGACGGTAATGGTGCACTAATACTAGGTGTAGGAGGAGTAGGGATAAATGGTGGTGGAGGAGGTGTAGATGATGGGGGTGGGATAGGTGGATCGACAATGGTAATTCCACTACGGGTAGTAATAGCACTCACATTTTCTCGCGGATTGGTGACGGTGTTTGAAGGTAGAGAACTCAAAGAAGAAGGTTAAGCGGCGGGCAAGAAACTAGTAAGCATATTCTTCAAATCATTTGTTTGATTGCTGAAGGAGGATTGAATATTATCTCGAAGCTCGGATCTTATCTCATTTCCTTGCTTGGTAATATCTCCTTTAAGATTGATAATTTGACTCTGTAGATTCTTGATTTGCTCACCTTGGGTTCTCATGATGGCTTCAACATCGGGGTTTATGGGTGGGGCTTGTTGAGTGGGTGGGTGAAAAGGATTAGAGGCTCGTGGTGGGATTTGGTTGCTTCTATTGTAGTTGTTGGCGGGGTTTTGGTTTTGAGGAGAAAAACCGGGTGAAAGGTAGTTGTTGGACCGGTAACTCAGCAAATTTCTATCCCCTTGAGGTCGAGCTTGGTAATTTTCCGGTGAATAATTACCATAAGCTGCATACACATTTTCCGGATTTCCTTGTGTAGAAGGACAATCGGTGTATGAGTGAGGACCGCCGCATGTTTCACAAGAAGGTGAAACCGCTTTAACTTGTTGTTGTTGGTTTGAAGCGAGAAGCAAGATACTTTTGCTCATTTCAGTCATCATGCGGGTGAGTTCGGTCATATCAGGGTTTGCTGAAGTAGAAGAGACATTGACTCTCGGGTTGTTCCTTGAAGAAGCGGAGGAATCCCAGTTTTTGTGGTGAGTAGTCATGTTCTCAATTAGCTCTCTACACTCCTCGGGTCTCCTTTTCATAAATGTGCCACCGGCGGCTGCATTAATCGTATCACGATCACGAAAAGTCAATCCGTTGTAGAAAGTATCAATTAAGGTCACAGGGAGCATGTTGTGTTTTGGACAACGATCGATCAAGACATTATATCTTTCCCAAGCATCGAAAAGAGATTCATCGGGTTCTTGCATGAAACCGCTGATTTGATTGCGAAGGCTTGTGACCATGGATGGTGGAAAGTAGCGCGACAAAAAGCGTTGAGTCATGTCATCCCAAGTATGAATAGAATTCTTTGGGAGACGATCAAACCATTTCTCGGCGTGATGTGATAACGTATGTGGGAAGAGTTGTAGGCGAAGAACATCCATTGTGGCACCAGGCAACTTCATGCTTTGAGTGATTGTAATGAACTTGTCAAGGTGTTTGTTGGCATCATCATCAGGCAATCCACGGAATGGGTTAGTTTGCACTTGCTGAATCATGTGGTACTTCAACGAAAACTCCGGAGCCGTGATTTGCATCGGCGCAATCGGTCCTCCTCGTCCAAACATGGTAGGTTGACAAAGCTCCTCCATTGTCCGAAGATCGGGTTGTGGAAGAACATTGTTGTTATTGTTGAGGTGTGGTGGATTATTGTTGTTGTTAACACCTGACATACTTAAATCTTCTCGAGTCTCGGGCTCTTGATAATTAGAAGATCTAGTACGCATACACCTGAAAATGCAAAAGAAAAAGAAACCAAACACAAAGACAATATATATACACAATAAAGATAAAATCTTTTTGGATTTTTTGAAATATTTAATTTTTATGGATTTTTAACAATTTTTAATTTTTATGGTTTTTTTGAATTTTTTGTGCAAGAAAATAACGCTCACAAGTGAACGGATCCCAAAAAGCAACGCGTCTTTCACAGAAAACCGTTAATCTTTACGAAAAGAGCCGGCAGCGGCGCCATTTAATACAAGGCTTTTGACACCCTGTATAAAAATTAAAGTTCGTTTAAGTATGTCTCTTCGAATTGAAAAAAGGTTTAGTGTGCGACTCAGTCGTTCTTTGGTGGAAACAAAAGTGTGTCGTTGTAGAATATTAAAATCAATGTGCAAAGACGTAAATGTAAATGACGTAAATGTAAAATGCGTTAAAATAAATCTAAATCTAATTAAAACTTAAATTGTGCAATATTAAAAACTTTAAAAAGTAAATTGTTTAAATGACTTAAAGTTAAAGCGTGACGAAAATTAAATTTGACGCAGTATTAAAAATGTAACTTAAAAATAAAACAAAGCAAAAATATAATTCTAAACCCCATTCCATCGGAATCCAGATCGGAAGGCTGTCACCACGTCCATCGAAATATCCGATCGGAATATGGGAGTAAATCTATCGGAATGTAGAAAGTGCTACCTATCGGAATGTTCAGATCGCAAAGGGTCAGGTCGGAATCCTAGATCGGAATATTGCTAGGGAAATTTGGGCAGCACTTCGTCTTAGCAAACCTCAAGAGCCGTCGGAATGTGCGATCGCAATCCCAGATCGGAATGAGGGTGATGATACTCTAAATCGCAATCCCGGAACGGAATGCAAAACCCTTGTCCTATACTGTCACCGTCGGAATGTGGGTGATGCAATCCGTCGCAATGTGAAATCCCTAGATCCAATTCTGTCACAATCGGAATGTGGAGAAGTCGAGCTGTCGCAATGCCAAATCCCTTACTTTCCGATGGAGCACAATTTCGTAATAAGCACAAGAACCAAATAAGCTAATTCTAATAAGCAGTAACCAAAAACTTGAATGAAATGGAAAAGGACGAGATAATAAGCAACAAAGTTAAAAGCTTTTCAAACACGAAATAAGAAAACAAAATGAACAAACTTTTAGAAAAATGAAACTTTTTAGAGAACTTAGGAAAACAAGTAAGCTAAGTATGAAACAAGCCAATAAGATTGTCAAACTTATAGATTCTTTTATACAAAAACTTACACAAAAGTAAAAAAGGTAAACTTTTTAGTAAAATAAGCAAAGAGATTAAGCAATTACTTGCTTAATCCGAATTTGTAACAAACCAGAATCAAAATAAAGGTAGAAAGAGAATGATAAAAGAACACTTGATCAAAGGTAAATGAAGATTAAAGCAACAAAATTAAAGAACACTTACTTGGAATTAAAAGTATTAAAAGTGCAAGACAAGTATTTAAATTGACATGAAAATTAAAGAGCAAGTAATTAAAAGGTGGAAGACTAATTGTCACCTTAGCCAACAAGAGTAAAAATGATTATCCTAATGACTATATATAGGGGAGGATTAGGAAGCTTCCTCCCCTCCTTCATTTCTTCTTAATTGCACCATTAAGTCCTTCCCTTCTTAATCTTTTGTTAAACTTGGACTTTAATGACTTTTGACTCGGGATTTCTTTAAACTCGTCTTTTAATTCTTCAATAAATAAGACTTGAGTTCTTCGGCTTTTAGTAAACTTCCGTCTTTTGACTTTTTCTTCGATAAATCTTCAGAATTGGTCTTGGACTTTCGTTATTTTTGCACTTTTGACTTCTTGACTTCGTCTTTAATCTTTTTCTTCAATAAAAGCCCGTGAATGCCGTGTTTTCTCTACTTTTCACAATTTCGTCCTAAATCACAACAAAAACACAAACCACGCATAATTCCGACATAAAAGACATAAAATACACGTTTTGGCTTGGTTATTATTGTAATTAATTGGTAAAAAGGATGGGTGTTTACGCACCTATCATATCGTATTTTAGAACGTTGTAATAGGTAGTAGATTAGTCGTGTTTTACGGGCTTAACTTTAAGCTAAAGTTCATTCATAAGTAACTAAAGCCCAAAAGGACAGCCCGACCCATTATCATATAGCCCATTATGCCACATGTAGGCAAGACTATAAATACCTCTCCTTGCATGTAAGGAGAGGTTGGTTGGTTCATGTTTCTCTTATTTTCTCTAATCTAATATTCACTAAGTTTCACACACTTCTCTCTATTTTCTCTCTCTACTTTCTCTCTCTAGGATTCATCTATCTTCTACCTTTCTTTCTTGTTTAATCATTACATATTATATGGGACAACAGAACCAAACTGAGTGGTGGTATAGTACCATTGAATATCTGAAAGTGTATACACCGAAGGCTCCTATTAGAAAACACGATGTGTACGAAGCGTATTTCCAAAAGATATCTGATAGCCACAAACACAACAGCTTATGTCACAGTATCAATACATCAAATGTTAGTGTTCATTGAACTACAAAAAGCAGTATTAAGGGTTGTCTTATAAAGGAGTTGAATTGTCGCATATCCAAACTTGAGGTTATAATCCAGGTATAATTTACAATATTATTAGTTCCCATATTATTATACTTATTTAACCATAAATATTTAACACCTGTATACCCAAAAATTATAGGCTTTTGGTCGTCAGATAAATGGAGCTAATGTGGCTACATTGGAATTTTATGAATCATTTAAATCTATTAACAAAGATGTATGTGATGACCTTAATAATAGGTATCTTCGTTTGCTTGAATATTCCAGTGATGATACCCTAGCGATGGCTTTATACCGTGATATTCAAGAAGATTTTGATATGGTACTTTATAATCCGTTTACCTATTCATTTTCTATGTCAAAGTCTGTTATATTGACTTTACCTATGATAAACATAGGATTATCTCATCGAAGAGGAATTAATGGTTCGTTTGGTGTAGGAGGAATGAAGGTGCATAAAATGGAAATGAAAAAAAACTTTTTTGACGTAGAAGAAAGGTCGCATGAGGTTAAGAAAAGATGGGAAGAGGACTATCGGAGAAGGTCCAACATTTTGATGAATTCCACTCATATGAAACAAGCAATGGCGCATGTTTTCATAAGAACAAGACACAATTTTATTTGATAGAACCAGGAATCGGTCGTTAGTATCCAATAAATTTCAAAAAACAAATCAATGTTATGGTGTTGTTGATGTAGACATGAAGCAATTGTTACAAGATGTTACATCATGGATTGAGGTAGGATTTATCGAGAAGAAGCAATGCCATACACCACATTTCGATAAATGATGACTTGATCTTTATCTTGGTCGGCATGGTCGATTACGTTCTAAATTCTTGGCCTACTAAAGTAATTGTGGATCGACGTTTCTGGGAAGAGGCGTTAGTATGCTTAGATCCTCCTAGACTTGGTTGGGTAATGGATGAAGTAAGTAAAATTTAATTCACCAACCTAACTTGTTCTAAGTAAAAATATTAAAATTCTATATAACGAGTATTTTTAATCTTCTTTATGTTTTCCAGTAAAGCACATTGATTTACGGGTGGACTACATGTGGTATGTGCGACCACATGATGCTAACTGGGTCATGGTTAGTAGTTACTTTCTTCAGCTACTCCTTCAAAATGGAACACCATTATGGTATGTTAACGTTCAACGTTATTATAATGCATGGTCTCAAGTTGATAAGGCAAATGGTTGTTGTAATATTAATTACATACTTGTTCATATGTATCTTTTACTTACACACTTTATTTTTGCATTCCATAGGGTTTTATAGCAATAAATGAACCCGACCAACACTGGCTCTTGGCGGATTTTAGTATTCGGTCTGGTGTGGTTACATTCTACGATAGTGGAGACGGTAACAACTTAGAATTTTGCGATTGGTATCTCAGGACAAAAGAATTCTTAGAATTTAGATGAATATTATTAACTTTTTATTTGACAAAAATAGTCCACTAACTGTGTATACAAATTGAAATTTTAGGAACAACTACCAAAAGTTTTAGCCAAAGGAAATGTATTTTCTAGAAAAGGAATTAATGAAAGTACATACCGGATAACGTTTAAAACAACTGCGGGTGTTCCTAGACAGGGAGGTATATTTGGCGATTGCTGAGTCTGGATATGTATTTTTTATGGTGCTTCTGAATTTTTAGGCCCATAAACATTAATCATGTAATAAGAATCGTCAGAATAAGACCATTTACCTTCAACAATGATGTATGAAGCGTGACACCAAATATATTCTTTAGAAAATGAGTTAGGGTCCCATATAGAAATAAGACCTCAAGATCTCCCTCTAGATAATCTATATGCACAATTAAAATTATAGTTGCGCCACATGGATTTGATACAAAATAATTCTAGACGTGTTATATTGGACTCTTGAATGCCAACGAAATGAATGTTATTGTTAGAACAAAGCTCCATAACCCATTCACATTTACTTCGTTTCTTAGTGCCTCGGATTTATAATATTAGAACATTCATTTATCAACTATAGAAACTTCAATTCTGTTGATCAATCGAGAAATACTTTTATAGCACCCTATGACACCAGACCCCAAGGATCCACCAACCTCTACTAACCTCGACATCTCGTGAATGAGTGAAATTCCTCGGATATACTCGTTTATGTATTTGCAAAACGATGTGGAGCACTTACTAGCAATGTTTTGAAAAGTTTACAAATCGACGTCGAGTGACCGGGTCCAGGTCAATCCGGTTCAACCCGATTTTCTAAAAAAACATGTTTTTTATATTTTTAATAATTAACAAAAAATATATATAAAAATCATGAAAACTTCATATATTTAACATTTAAACTATTTACCGACCAAAATAACAAATAAAAATAAAATTCCGTCGTAAATACGTAAAATTTACATATTCGAAAAAAAACCCCAAAAAAATGGATACCCGGCCGAGTCTCGAGAACCGGGTTGACCCGGGTCACACCAAACACGGCAGGTCTAGCCGGGTTTCGAAAATGTAAAACCTGGGTCAATATGACCCGTTTTTTCGACCAGAACCAGGTCAATCAGTTGACTGGTTTGAGTTAACCCTGGTCTGAAAATATTGCTTACTGGTATCTGTAGTGAATGATGAATGAGAGTGACACGGGTGTGACTGTTTCATGTGTTCAAATCCCTCAGGGTAGCTTGTGCCTGATTCGTTAATGGCATTAGTTTCTTGCTTATCATTTTCATCCTCTTCATTTGTATTTGCTCCATGGTTTTTAAGGTTATATGGATTTTTTTATTTTTTTTTGAACGGCGAGTTAGTAGTTAGTGATTCGAGCTTACAGTGACATCCAATTGGGCAGTATGCAAGCTTCGAACCTTCTCCTTAGGGGATAAACCCTACTCCTGCTTCTTAATTCGGGCCCCTGAATGTTCTTGGTGAGACTCGAACTCGAGACCTCTCCAAGAATACATCCCCAAGGTTATCTTTGATGGCCAACTGAACTAGCTCAGCTGGTTAAGGTTATATGGATTATTACTTATGTCGTCAAGAGGGGTTCCTTTTTGATCCCAATTAAACTTAGTAAGGATATCTCAGTTTCAATATCACCGTTTACCCTGTCATCAGCTTCCATAGATTGTTCTTCCCCTTTAGATTCTATGTCACAAGCGACATTAGATTGATCATCTTCAATATGGATACTCCATATTGCTAAATCTTGTATCTCAACCTTGAAAACATTCAAGCTAATTTTCACATGTATCATTTCAAAAATAATGTTTAACTTGTTTGTAGAGATGCAACCTCTTCCGGTGCTCATCGAAGTTGAAAGGTCATCTTCAAAGAACTTAAATTTACCCATGGTGTTTGCAACCATTTTATACGCAGCCGATCCCCAAGCACAAAAAGGAAGCCCACATATTTCAATCGATACCATCCTTTCGTCTACAACAAAGTTCATAGAGATGGTTTTAAGGTAGGTAAACATTTTCTTCATGTTACCATTAGATTTTAAATTAGTGCACGCATTAGCGTTTGGGATTGGATCCATACCCATAATCCACCAACGTGGTAAATCTTGAGATTAACAAATCCTTCGTTACGACACACGTGGTATATGCTCGACATCGTATCTACCTCTTTAACATTAACAAGAAGTACCTCATTTGTGTTTTCTACTTGGATTAAAACATGCTAGATGGTGTGTTCTACTTGGATTAAACTTGTACTACCATCTTGTATTAGACGACAAAGATGGTAAGAAAAATCCATCTAGATGGTGTTTAGCGCCAATGAAGTAACCTTGGATCATCTCCCTACGCGTTTGAATCTCTCATTTTGAGGTATCGAAATCAGTTCTATTATTTGCCCAGTTTGTTGTGTGGGAGGTTAATTCTAGAGATCATCTCTTTTTGCCTTGCCACACCGCGAGATCTATTTGGAACCTCATTAGCGTTTGGGTCGATGTTCCTTGGGCGGATAGTGCCTTTATTGACGATCTTTACTCTTGGTTAGATTCTTGGAGTGACTCTAAAGAAAAAAAGGACGGCTTGCATGGTATCATCGCTACAACTTTGTGGTGGATCTGGCGTTTACGTAATGACGTCATTTTTTGCTCTCAAAATTTTAGAATATGTGACATTTTGAGAATATTAGGTTGTTTTTTTCTCTTGGTTAAAGTCTAGAGGTTGTAAAATTCCTAATTCAAATAATTGGCTTAGACATCCTTTCTAATTTGCTCTAGCTTGTTGTTAGTTGTTTTTTTTTCCAAATCTAATTTGTCGTTTAATTTTTTTTGATATATACTCGAATTATTGTAACATTAATTTTAACCAAAAAACAATTTAATAAATTCAATCAAATTTCTTTATATATTTTTATTAATAAACAATCGAACAGTACATGGCATAAAGGAGCTATAATTTTTGAAAGGTGAAGATATCACGTAGTAAAAAATGATTTAATCTTTTAGAGATATAAAAGTCACCGAAGATGTTGATTTTTGTGTTTTAAGGCTCAGTAGTCCACTTTGTTACTTTACTTTTTGGGCCACGAGTTTAAATAAGCCCAAACAAGCCTAAATTGGTGATTATCTTCTATGGGTGTGTTTGGTGAAGAGCTTTTAAGAGCATTTAGGAGCGGTGAGTATTTAACGTTGTGAGTTTTAATGTTTGTTTGACAAGCATTTAAGAGCGGTGGCTATTTTTTGGGATGCTCTTTTTTCGATGCTCTTTTTTTGATGCTCTATGAAATAACATTTAAGAGCTTTGAGCTTTGAGGAATTGTTTTACACATTATACTTACAACTACAGCTACGTTACCAAACGTTTTTATTAAAACCACAGTTACTGCTCACAACCACATCTCACAGCTCCTGCTACCTGATTCTTCTCACTGCTACCGCTATTTTTACCAAACATACCCTATATCTCTATATCTACTACTTTAATGTTGAAAAACATTAATAATTTAAAAAATGTTGAAAAATTTAATGTCACCGTATATTGAATTTGTCAAAAGAAGCTATCCTTCTTGTTTTGTAACACTTAATACGAGTTTTAAACAAAACCCCAATCCTCTTTCTCATCACCGCCGCCACCTCATTTATTTTTTGCGTTTATGGCCTACCATCTTAACGGTCGTCAGGTTTAAATCATGTTTATAATTAAGTTGTTTAAAAAGCACTACTTTTGGTATAAATAACAAGAGAGCGGACAACAAAATACACAATATGGTTAAATCTATGGACAACAAAATACATAATATGGTATAAATAACAAGAGAGCTAAATTTTACATACCCTATAAATACTGTTAGGTACTTGTTGACGTAGATTTAACCATATTGTGTATTTTGTTGTCCATTAGTGAGTGTATGAAACTATTGTGCCCGAGTGAATCGAATTCTTTGGATATGATACATGATTTGAAATCGGAGATACACACTAAGGGCAGAATTGGCATGTGTCGATAGTGATTTCTACTTATGTGTATAGATAAGGTATCTTTCAGCTGCTTAAGGTCAAGTGGTTCAATTTTTCTTATGATCACTAATAGCGTTCAATAAAGAGATTACTGCTGGAAATAAATTACATTTTACGTTTTTCAATGTGATTGCTTGAACAATGTCTATTAGCTTAATTTGCTTATTTTTTTATATCTGTAGGCTTAAGGTACATCAACAATGTCTATTAGCTTAACTAAGTTGATATTTGTTGATTGCGTTTGTAAGCAACAGTAGATGCACACAGAAACATCTGTCATTTAAAAATAACACAATCTATCAAATAAAATTAATCCATCTATTATTGCATATATCATTTTCTTTGTTTCAAACTATCAATCCAAACGCCCTAACAGTTTACCTCTTTTTGTGTCTTAGGACGTGCGTAAAATATTAAAGGTGTAGCAAGAAAGACGTCAACCGAGTGCTAGGTTTGTCTCACCAGATTGATTTGTATAAGCAAATTGCCTACAATATTCTTTATATGTTACCAAGCACTTTTTTTTGTTTCTACATTCCTCCTACACAACATTTTATGCTTGTTTTCAGATCTAAAATCCCATTTTTAATCCTAACCCGAATCAGCCCAGTTATAAAAACTCGGGTCATAACTGCCATTCAAATTACGACAAGCAATCTGCACCAAAACTCTCATTAGCTCTTCCTTTTATACAAAATTATACTTTTTAATAAGCAACTTCAAAGAAAAAGGGCGCCTCAAAAGAAAGGAAGATGAATATTTACGAAAATAGTTATTAAATATATGAATCAGCTAACTTGCAGCTTTCTTAAAACCAAAGTTTTAAACTTGCAACCAAAAACGAAAATTTCGAAAGCACTATCCATTATTTTAGATCATGATTCCTTACCCGTAATTAATAGGTATAATTGCCTTCAAATATCAGTATTACAGGTGGGGTAGGTAGGTTGGTGATGGGTCAATACAATTACTTTTTATACATGTCAAGCCGAGTTGGATTCGCTCAGCCAAAAACTTTCTTTTTAGATATAAATAGTTGGTGTCGTGAATACTATAAGAATGCTATAACATAAAAACAGTCGAGTTGGATTTGCTTAGCCCACATCAAATTTTACTTTTGGTCAAGTTTTATGGAATGGGTCGGGTTAAGCCATTATCTTTTTTTTGTCCACGACCTACAAATTGTTTTAACCCGAATAAATGCGGAGCTTTTCTAGAGCATGGTCTGTTATCTACACATATTTTTTTGTTTTTATGACGTAGCTACAGTTTGATATCTCTACCGTGTTTTTTTTTTTGCAATATTATTTAACCATTCATGATATAGATAATTAGAAAATATGGTAGACACATGTGTGACCCCCTATATATCAAGTAAAATGAATCCATGAAACAATACATTATAATTTATTAGATGTACCAATGTGTCTTGTCGAAAAGAAATGTATGACCAATTCCCCCTTTATTTAAATATTTCCATGTTAATGCTCATCAGGCAGAATGTCGGAAAATATGACACTATGACCATTGTGTAGAAGGTAAAGGTAGCGAAAGTATGACCGGTAGTCAAAAATATATATTGGCAAAAAAATATATATAATTCGGATAGTTAATTTCCTGTAATATGTATAACTAATATCTTGTTTGGTAATACTTGCGTTCTTGTTTAGATTACATATATAATCTTTGTTGTTTCTTTTTGTTCGACAGCAACCTAGAAGCATATTTGGCAAGACTGGTTTATTTCTCTTAACTAATATTAAAATCTAGAATCAATAAATGGATATTATGCTATAGCTCAACATTAAAACATTAGCCAAAAACATTTGTATAATTTTGTGTTTTAATGCACGGACTTGATGGACAATCGGACCCAAGCATCATTTATGGAGGTTGTGAAGTCCTCTCTAGAGAGAAGTGGTCCGCTAAAAATTGGATGAGACAGAAAGCAACATCCTGAAGGTTATTGGGAACCTACTAGAGGTAGTTATTAGTATAGTGCCATATTTCTAAACGATATAAACAAGTAATGAGAGAACTTTGTATCATTTTTAGCCTCAAATATAAATAAGTAGCCAAGTTATATGTCCCTAGAAAATTTCGTATAATAGACTTAAGATTTCGTGTGGTTATTGCCTAAAGGACTTGACACGCTACTTTTCCTATGAAAGCATGATATGGGCATGAAAGCAAGACATTCGGGTTATCTTTTATCGATAATTAGTCAAACGGATAAAATATCTTACATTATTGGAAGCACGCCAATTGAATTGAATGCCGTGGTGTTAAGCATTTACACTCTTGCGATTGTTATTGGATAATAGAATTTTTGTGACATACTAAAGCAAAATTTATATAAACATGGGTATTGTGATTAAACTTGAATTGTTGCAACATAGAAACCCAAATTGACTATAACATAGTCTGCTAAAGCAGATTGAATTAACAATGAAACATCACAAAGGTACTCTTTTAGTATTGCTTCCACGACATGTTGACGATTTGGGCGATATCTCTGACTTTTAGTCGTCCCACCGAGAAATGCGATATGCTCATCGGACTGTTTAGTCGATCGACTTAGCGGGTCACGAGTTTGATTACCGGGTCAACTCGGTCAAGTCACCGGGTTAAAAAGCATATCGTTAATTATTTACCGCTAGACATTTCGCTGCTGTGCGCGGGTACTCGTCTAATCTATATTTATACTTTTATATCTATATCTATATATTTATACTTTTATACTAATATATAAAGAGCTCATGTTGAAAGTTAAAAAAGTTAAAAATTCAACATTTCCATATATAAACATAATGCTTAAATAAGAAACAAGTGTATTAGCCACTACATCATGGGTCCGGCCATCTGGTGACGGGTTTGACCACCGTGTCAACCCGATCAAATCACCGTTTTACAGGTTCGGCCACCGGGTCAATCCAGTCGAGTCACCATTTTGCGGGTTCGCTCACCGGGTCAACCCGATCGAGCCACCGAGTCATGAGTTCGACTATCAGGTCAATCCGAGCGAGTCACCAATTTATCGGTTCAACCACAGTTAGGATATCATAAACTATCCATCGCTATACGCGGATACACGTCTAGTCTATATCTATACTACATATAAAGGAAAAACCCCCAAACCTTGAATGTTGAAAAATGACTTAATTATGGAATTGTTGAAAAATTAAATGCATACAATTGGATATAACAGGAAATGTTGAAAAATTAAACCATAAACAATTGCATAAGTTATCGGGTCACGGGTTCGACCACTGCATTAATTCGGTCGAGTAACTTGGTCACGGGTTCGACCAACGGGTCATCACGGTCAATTCATCGGGTCACGGATCGACCATCGGACCAACCGATTGAGTCACCGGGTAACGGGTTCCACCATCGGGTCAAGCTTTTCGAGTCACGGGTTCGACCATCGGGTTAACCTGATTGAGTCACCGGGTCACGGGTTCGACAACCGGGTCAATCTTGTCGAGCCACCGAGTCACTGGTTTCGAACACTGGGTCAATACTGTCGAGTCGCTGGATCACGGGTTCAACCACCAGACACGGGTTCGACCACTGAGAACGGGCTCGCCTACCGGTTCAACCTGGACGAGTCACTATCTATCGCTAGGCAATTATTGGGTCACGAGTTCGACCACCGAATCAATTAGCATATCATTAATTATATGTCGTTAGATAATTCCGCTGCTATGCGCGGGTAATCGTCTAGTACCCTATAAAGAGTTTATTCCCATTTAAAGTTGAAAAAACAAACATATATGGCAAGTTGAATAATATTAAAGGCAAAAACAAACAAATATGGCAATTTTGAACAAATTGTGGCAATGTTGAACGTGTATTCTATATAGAGTAATACCGTGTGAAGATTAAAGAAATAATATGAAACAATTATGAAAATCAAAAGCACAACTGGAAAGTATTTGCTATCTCAAATTTTCAAATGTTCAAAATTATAGTTCAAATATTTTCGAAAAAAATTAAGGGATGACCTAAAGTCAATGCCATACACCTCTCCAACAACACATTTTTGGGTCGTTTTCTAATGGCAGAGGTTTTACCCTTTGAGAAGATACTCGCCCGATTGGATGTCCCAAGTCTACTTAAATACAAGAGAGTTTGTAAGTCATGGTATTCTTTGATATCAAGTTCTCCTTTTGCTAAAGCTCATCTAATCAATAGTTGCAACAACCATCATGCAATTGAACTTAAAAAGATCGCTATAGGCGAGGCAGGCTGTAAGAGTTTAACGGCATTGTTTCGAAAAACCAGACATCATATTGTTGGTTCTTCGAATGGCCTTTTATGCATCTATCTTTGTGATAATGAACTTGAAGTAGTCAATCCTTATACTAGAGAGGTTAGAAAACTGCCTAGGCTTACTGAAATTCCTAAAAGAGCTATATTATGTTGCGGTTTTGGGTATGATTCATCTACGGATGATTACAAGGTTATAGTAGGGTTCAAGAAACTTAAGATAACGAAATTCTATGTCTTCAAGTTGAGATCCAACAGTTGGGAATTTATTAAAGATGTAAACTATGAGTTTATTGAATATTGTAACCATGGTATCCTATACCAGGGAACAATTAACTGGCTTATGAAAGATCAAAATAAAAAGAAAATTATTCTTTCTTTTGATTTAACTAAAGAGGGATTCAAAGAAATTCGCCTGCCATATGATTCTAAGAAATCTCAGTGTTTAGATTTTAATAGACTCGGGGTAACTGATGATGATCAATGCATGTTAATATATAGAAATGAATTGTATCAAACTATCAGATACAAATGGGTAATGGAAAACAACACTGTAAAAGAGTCTTGGAAACTCGACTCACATGATAGAGAGTTGAGTGGTGGTAGCAGGGCTGTGAAAGTGCTGCAGTACAATCCACACGAGAATTTTTACTTTTCCAGGAGGTATGCGACGACAATGAAGCTTTGGGACTACAAATTTGCGCCTATGTTCGTGGAGAGCCTTATATCTCCTCATACAAATAGGATTCATGCTAAGGTGGGGTTTAGTTATGTTGTTTGATAAATTTGCGCAAGCATTGTATTTATTTCATGAATCACTTTCTATTTACATGCAGGAGGAAGGAGATCTGACTGTCAAAACAGCTGTAAGTGGAAGGCGAAAAAGAAGAAAAATAGATCTCCAAAGCATCTAAATTGAACCACCGCAGCCTGCTTAATCATTCGCTTCTACACTTTAATGGTAAATGAAGGTGTTTTTTGAGTTGTAGGTTTGTAGTTTACAACCTTTTGATTCCTTATGTTTTTGTGATAGTAAGATTTGGTTTAATTTTCATGTACTATCATTTAGATAGATTGAATTATCATTCTATCTACTTCCTGAAATTGTAAAAAAGGGGTTAGTAGTCTTATTAAATTACAATCAAATTAACTCTCTTCCTATTTTGTTTTTCAGTTTTCGCTCAGTCCAAGAGTTTGATGTTGCAAGTCCACAGAGCATTTCTCCTTAGATCTACATTTCAGAAGTCCCTATTATCTTTCGTATTCCAGTTTCTGAAACTTCGGTTTAATGGATTGAATAACTTTTATATGCTGGTAGATTTTTTTTCTAAACTGTTACTTGGTTGCTTGTAACATTGGTTAACAATGTTTTAAATACTATATTACTTTGGTATTGTCTTATATATGTTCTATTTGGTTAAATTTTAGGTTGTTATCATATTAACACGTCTGAATTTCCGAACTTGAGTGACAGCATGAACAACTTGACCGGTCGCAGTGAGAACTATGCTCATGAGGTGGTTGACCGGTTTCCTTTAGGTAGCAGCATCATAAAGTGTTATGAACCACTACATCCAATAGGTTTTCATGTGTGGTTGACCGGTCGCAGTGAGAACTATGCTCATGAGGTGGTTGACCAGTTTTACTTCTCTCTAAGTATATTTTGCTTCAGGATATTTTCCTGCAAGCAATATCTTTATTAGTTCACATAATCACTTGTATTACATTTTTTAAAATTAGCAAAGATGAAGGTTTCATTTCTCACAAGAGAAAGTTGTTTATCAAGAGCAACAAGATCTCTTAGCCATAAAGACTTGCGGGTAGTAGTGGTAAGATGCTCTAACTCTTTATCTCTTTTCCTTTCCTTTCTCTCATCTGAATCAGTCACCACATACGTCTCTTCTTGTTCGTGCTTTGTCCGGCTGCATCTCTTGCTCGTTTTGCTCGTGCATTCTTTTCTGCTTCAGTATATTTTGCTTCAGGATATTTTTCCTGCCAGCGATATTTTTGTTAGTTCACATAATCATCGTACTTATCATAAAATTAGCAAAGATAAAGGTTTCATTTCTCACAAGAGCAAGTTGTTTATCAAGAGCAGCAAGATCTGTTAGCCATAAAGACTCGGGAGTAGCAGCGGTGAGATGCTCTAACTCTTTATCCTTTGCTTTCATTTCTTCCTCCAGCTCCTCTATACACGCGTGAGCAAATAGTTCAAGCAGCAAGTAATCATATCCTTTATATCCTTTCACTGCCACATCTTCCTCCTCCTCCTCCTCTTGTGTTTCTTCCCTTGCCTCCCTTTCAATTGATTGTAAAGTTTTGAAACCTTTGTCCTTTAATTCAACACAAATCTGATTTTTATTTTTGGACAAATCAAGTTCTCCATCCCAAACTTGACGGAAAAACCTCACTTTGTTTTTCAGTTTCAATGAAGCTATCTTGAGCTCGTGAAGCAGAGATGTCTGTTAGCCATGACAGCATTTGGATTAGTACAGAGTTTGTTAATCTATTAAAGATGGAAAAGGAACATCCAACTTACCTTCCTCTTTACGTAAAAGTCAAGACGAAGGTGATAGAAATCCTCAAGAACTGCACGCACAAAGAATATCAAGAGTATAAATCAATATGAAGAGTCGGAGAATAAATTAAGAGTATATCGTACTTACGTTTTTCAGGGGTGTCATACATTCTTAGTTTACCCTTTGCATCAAACACATACAGGTTAGCTGTGCTTAATGTAGTTGTTAGCTTCAGTTTTTTCGAGAACCCCTCTTTTCTTGCTTTGTCCATTTGATCTTTAGTCATGGTAATTTCAAAATGCACACTACTAGAATCATCACTGCGAGACTTGTAAAACTGCATAGGGTTGCCATATAAAAGTTATAAAGATAATAAAATAAAAATACAAATACGCGTGAACTAATAAAAATTGTTAATTTACCTGAATGTCTTTGCTGCCTCGTGAAGCTGCCTCCAAAAATTTCATGTAATCCCGAGTCCAACTCCTTACTGGGAGTTCAGTGACCGTAAGAGCATCCTTGTCACCAGTTACAATTCCGTATGTGGTGTATTCATTTGATGCGCTTTTCAGAATCTTTCCTTTAAACCCTTTGTACCACGGAAGCATAGCCACCATTTCTTCACCATTCAGTAGGCGTTTAAGGTTTGCAATGATGTCCCGTGGATTATAATTTGGAATTAACGAACTCCATGCTCCTTTTTCCTCACTTCCATTCACCAGAACCATTGGGATGATTGGAATAAACCTTTATCAAAAAACAAAAATCATTATAACAAGTTATCAACCAATTCAAACAATATCATATACGCTTAGAGTATATAAACTACCATGCCGGCTCAATGAATTGACCATCCTCATTCATGTAGTTGAGAACAAGTTCATCATCCTTGTGAAAAAGATATCGTGTGATAGGAGAGAGCCGAGTGAAAAGCGATGTGCCATCTGCATGATCTTTACCACCCTGCAAAGGAATAATACGTTAGAATATGCAATTGAATACAAAACAGTACGAGTATATGTTTAAATTTTTCTATATCTCACCAGATATCGTGTACCAAATCGCGCATTTGGTTGAAGAAGGTTAATGTTGTTACTACCAACGTAATTTTGGGCCATGCCAATAATGGTATCAACTAGCGTCACCTCACCATCATGATTTCGAGAGTGATCAAACACATAAACACTAAACTCAGTAACACTAATTTTTTGAATAATGGGCTTTTGGAGAGCATAGAATAGGATTTTTCTTTCACGAGGTTTCAACCCGTCCAGCATTGATGGGATTGATCTTTGGAGATCAGCCAGTGCATATTGCTTGAACTCTTTGTTCATGAAGTCGCTGTATCGGATGCCCTTCTCCTTTAAGTCAAGATGAGTACCATCCTGCATCAAGAAACGATGATTGTAATCAAATTCGTGTCAAGTCTCCATGATGTAAACGGGTCAAACTTAACATGTAAATTATTCAGTAAGATTTTAAAAGCTGACTCAACGAGTGGTTTGAACAATTGCTAGAAACATCACGATTTGAGCACAACCTGCAAGTATTTAAGGCATTGCATATTTGATACGTTTTTTTAAAAAAGGAGCGAAAAGTGTATTCTGGCCTAATCAATTTCACCCTACTAAATGACATCTTTCGATAAAAAAGGAGCGAAAAGTGTATTCTGGCCTAATCAATTTCACCCTACTAAATGACATCTTTCGATCTAACACGATGATATTCTATCAATCACATTCGACGCCATAATTAAGTTGACAAAAGCCAAACCTGAGATGCCTGAAGCCAGTGCTTTCTCTCCTCGAGCTTCTTGTTACTAAAGGCAAGCTCAATCGCATCACCATCCTCGTCATTATCCCAAACAAAGTCCTTAATGTGCTGATCAAAATCATAATCTCCTGGTTCGTCACTTTTAATAGTTTCCAGCTCCTAGAAATAATGGAAAATAATAAAAATTGCAAAAACAAGAATGTATATATATAGCTGCTATTCAAAATTTTCATAAACAAACCTTATAGGACGTTACATCGAACTGGTTGAACTCGTTTCCCAATTCTTCCTTCCACGCCTTAAACTGAGACCTTGTATAGAACAAGAGCATGTTCTTAGTCCTCTTGTGAGAGACCTTAGCAATCGGTGTTACGAACCACTTCATAAAGTTTTCGACTTTTAGTAAAGATGGCCAGAAATAGTGAAGGAAGTTGATCAATAGCCCTTTGATGCGTGTACCATCATGATCCTGTACGTAAACACATCTATAAGCATAAAAAACGGCAGATAGTTGATGATATCGTCAACGCATAGTAAGAGTTATTCGTACACACCTCATCGACCATAATCATCAAGTGTCCATATCTCAATTCCCTAACATCTTTATAAATTTTACCATCTTCGAGGCCAAGAATCGTCTTAATATTTTGAATGTCAGTGTTATTCTCCAGTTCTTGAGGACTTGCTTCCCTCACATTAAGCAACTTTGCCATTATAAAAAAAAATATATTTTCGAAATTTATAAAAAAAAAACTTTTTCAAAAAATTTTTGAAAAAAAAATAAAATTCCAAGACATTTTTTAAAAAAAATGTTAAGTGCAAAAAATCATCCCCGAGTTGTAAAAATAACTAAAACACTCCTAAGTTGACAAACAGTTTTAACCCCCTTAACTGAAAACTATTATGGTGCACCATTTTACAAACACAATGATATATATGGTGCGCAAAATATTAACGATAGATGTAATTCAAACTCTTGACATACCACAAGGATGATTTTTGCACTTTACTCTTATTATCCCTTCGGTTCCAAAATTATTTTCTCGACAAAAAACACATAATTTAATAAAAATGTATTTATTATAGCTTTTTTTTCCTTACTTTTTAATAGAATAGCAATTTTATCTTTAATTAATTAATTAAACTTATTTTTTAATTTTGTAATAATAATATCTAATAAGGTTAATATAATAAATTTAAACAAATTTCACTATTTATTCTTAGTACCAAAAAAACATAAACAATAAAAATGAGAATGAGGAAGTAATGATTTTTCTCTCTGATTGTGGGCTTGTGGTCCGTACTTATCGTCTAATAATTTTTTGTATAATGACAGTCTTATTATTAACTAATTAATTAATATATACTTTAAAATTTGTATTATTAATTTCAACCAAAAATATTATAATAAAGTTGATCAGATGTTTTCGACTTATAAATAGTTAACAATAAAATTAAAACATTCAAAAAAATTACAAAAACTATAAATTTTGGACAGGTATTAGAAAAATAATGATTAGTAAAATCTTACATACTAAAAACAGATTTAATTTTTTAGAGATTACAAAAGGCCAAACTTAAAAAAAATAATAAAAAATGGCCAAACTTAAAATTTTGCTTTATTATACAGTAGATGTGAATCTATATCATCATCCCATCGACCCATCATAGCCTTTAAGGCCCATTTTGTTACTTTGCTTTCGGTCACGAGTTTAGATTAAGCCCAAACGAGCCTACTAAATTGGTGATTAGCTATTTAGCTATAAGCATTACCTGATGTTTTAGATTTATTCGAAGCTAAATTATTTTCTTTGTAAAGCAAAATTTAAAGTTACATTTTTTTCAAACGAATGTTTCTTTAATAATAAATAATTTCTTGATTTTTATTTTTATCTTTTTCTTAAAAAAATCTGAAAGATTCTTTATTTGGTAAAAGTTTTAAAAAAATTGATGATGAAATTTGATGGAGAAAAAAAGGCATTAAATTATATGTGTTAAATTTGTGAAAAATTTGAAAAAAAGTATAAGTCATAAATAAAACCTTGGTGGTTAAATTTTAAATAAATTAGAAGGTGTTAAATGAAAATTACGGAATATAGATTTTCATATTTATTTAATAAGTTAAAAAAATTAATAGATATCCCTTACATTTTATAACTTAATAATATCACAATTATAAAATATTAAACACATTATATATCTTTATATTAATCTAAAATATTAAATTAAAATTGATTTATTTGTAATCTCATACGTGCACGGAACTTATAACTAGTTTGTATTATAATATTTTCGTAGTTTTTACAATCATCTATGCATAACACTGGATTAAAGTAGGGATGGCAATGGTGAGAAAAAAGCCATAACCCACGGGTACCCACACGTAAATGGGTGGGTATTTTCTTCATTTTTTACCGACAGGAAGATCGTGGGTATAAATCTAAATCATCAATGTGTGGCGGGTGGGTGACGGGTATAGTATACCCGTCATGGGTAAACCCATGATACCTATCATTGGTAAACCCATGATACCTGTCACGGGTAAACCCATGAAACCCATTTGATATACCCATAGATATACTTAGATAGTTGTGACTTATGAGGCTATTATAAATTATAATAGCTACTATTGTCAAGAAAA
Organism: Glebionis coronaria; assembly: GCA_025667525.1. Taxonomy (NCBI): domain Eukaryota; kingdom Viridiplantae; phylum Streptophyta; class Magnoliopsida; order Asterales; family Asteraceae; genus Glebionis; species Glebionis coronaria. The sequence goes on from JANFOE010000106.1 coordinate 99,896, forward strand.
CACATTAAATTATAAAGGCTATTCGATCTGCTAGACTAAAAAGTTAAGATGAAAAATCAAATCACCAAATATATATACACGGATAATCTAATTTGTCTATTCTTCTGCTAGAAAAACATCAATTCATCCATACTAATACATATATGATACTAATGTTTTATACTTCTGGCATGTCTTATTCACTTTACAAGATACACCACACACCTATAATCCTCTAACTCATCTAAATAGTTATTCACATATTCTAATTTCGTAGTTTTATAGATAGTGTTTAATTCAGTTTCTTGAGACACACTCTTATAGTTATTTTTCATATAAGGTTTTGTGATTTTGTTTTATTGCATTAACCAATGGGTTTACCCACGGGTATGGATATGGGTAGAAAATTATACTCACTAGTGAGTGACGGGTAGGTGGTGGGTATGAAAAAATTCACGTGAGTGAGTGACGGGTTTGAAATACCCATACCCATTAGCCACGGATGTCATTCCTAGATTAAATCACATAAAGTTAAATAAACAAAGTTGTTTTGTGATCGTGCTACCGTGGTTCTTAGGTGTTATTGAACTCCCACTCCAAATTTATGGTTAATTTGTGCTACACATTCTAGACAATCCTGGATCAGTCGCCAACTCGCCATCATTTCTAGGCAATGTTTCCTATAAAAACCATCCCAACAAAAAAGACTGGGTAATAACAATCTGAAGACCGAGTCTTCCATGTTGCACCCACACCAATCAACAACTTTTCCATAGCAAACTTTCAAGACTCGGTGTTGGCCACGACCAAGTCGAGAGTGGATTTTCTATGCTTTTGTTTATGTGTGTGTTTTTTTGGGATACATTTGTGTTTAAGTGGAATATATATTTTGGTGTCGTAGTTGGTTGTTTTTCAACATTAAGTTGATGGTGAATATTATTATAAAAATAGAAAGCTTTCGAGACGTTTACGCCCAATTTAACTATGTTAGACATTAGATTGTTAGTGATTGTGGGCTTTATTAAGTCTAGCCCACCTATGTAGGTTTTAGAATAATCTTACAATGGTTATATATTATACTAGCTAAAAGACCCGTGAAATTCACGGGTATTTTAAAGAGATGGCTAATCAATAGAGGATTACTGTACATTTATATTATGTAATTAACATTAGCCGTTAGTAAGAATACGTGAGTATATGCATTCTTGTTAACAAATAATCTTGAAATCTGTTAACCATACATTACAACATGGTTCACGACACCTAATGCATATAAGATTAATGCTTAACCAATAATTTTGCTTGTCCAACTCTATGTTAGACCCATTATGGAAACCCTTACCCTACTTAACCACTTCGCTACATCTAACAAATATTTTTCAACGATTTTGAGCTAAACTCATGTTAAACCCTTACCCTACTTAACCACTTCGCTACATCTAACATAGTCATCTACTCAGATCAAGCCAATGCAAAGTAATAACAGAAAAATTAAGTTAACATGAATAAACATTTTTAAGAAGGAACGAATTCACATTTACGGCCATCATACTCGGAAAACACGAGTTCAAGGCAAGAAATCTCAAGGCCACTCCGAAATTCTCCATATTTATAAACAACATTTTCCAGTTACGAATTACTAAAGACTTGAGCTTAGGAGATTAAATACACATAAAATAAAGAATTCTTATCAATTAGTCTATCAAACCTAATTCCTCGAGCAATGGAGAATTCTCAAGACATTGTTCAACTAAATCCACATCCAACCAGCCTACTTGGATCAGCTCAAGAGCCCACAGAAGCTCCAATTTTGTGGTGTTTACCTACAAAAATACAATGGTAACTCGCTTTAAAAAAAAATTTACAATGATAACTTATATAACTTGTTTTTCAACAAAGAAACTTGAGGTTAAACCATAGATATAGCAAACATACTTATAAATTGATTAAAAACATACAACATGATTTATAATGTATAAAATCTTGAAAGGCTTATAATGTAATAAGTGTATCTACCTATGAGCTTATTTTTCTAATAGTTTGTAGCGTCTTGCCTCTTTATTTTAAATTAAAGAAACACTTCAACCGTCGTAGATTGATAAATGCTTATTTTCAAAGCTGATAAAAACTTTAAGATAAGCCTTAAATACCCACATAGACTAAGAAATTTACATTAACTACCATATACCGTCTACATGGTTTGCCATGTGTTTCTTTCGTCTTGCCTTATGTAATTTACTTTATTTTCTTTTAATGTCTTATCCTCTTATCTTATCATGCTCTCGTGGAAATTTGTATATATGTAAATAATAATAAATAAATAAATAGATAAATATATAAAATGTAACAATAAAATAATAATTGGCGTTGTACTGCTTTTTTTCCTTCTCTTAGACGAAGGTCTACTCAGAAGCAGTCTCCTTACCCGCGAGTTTTTTAAAAGTGGGGGTATGACTTGTCTACATTTCACCTCCCCATATCTATCCCAATAATAAGACATGAAGTGATTAAATAATTTTATATTTAGAGTTGTGATATTTAGACCTACCTGTTAGACCTAATAATATGCCTACCCAATAATATTTTGACACTTGTCATTATTTTAATAATGCTATCAAATGATAGTATTATTCTAATTTTACCCTTTAACTGTTTTTCCATCTTTTTTGCTTTCGTTGGCTTCTTTCTGAGTAATTAATCCATTACAGAAGCAGGTCTTGTACTACAGTCGATAGACTTTACTCATGATTAAATTTATTTAAAACATTGTTGATAGACTTTATGCAATTCTGAAAAATTACATGCATGATTGTTTAGATTACATAATAGACTTTTTTCACGGGTGAAAGATCATTGAAAATCGATGTATTCAAATGTTGTAGGGATTTAATCATCTTAATAGCCTTTGGTATTGATATTACAGTATTCAAAAGCAGACGTGTGTACGTAGCTATAATTAAGATATTCAAAATAAGGATCATAAGCTCAAGAAAAATTTACAGCGACACAACAACTTTCCACAATTACGTTTTTAACAATGGTGATTCTAAAAGATGAAGCATTTATGAGATAGAATATAATTAAATACAGTAAATAATTTAATTAAATACAAGGGAATATTAAGAACAATTTAAAAATAGTTGTTGGAGATATTTGACAATTATACGTGTCATCATCGTAGTATTAGGCCTGTATTTAGGCCTCTTAGTTAGGCATGTTTATAATTTTTCTTATATTTATCTCAATGGTCGTTTTTTTTACAAAAACTTTTTGTTCCCATAAGAATAAATATAAAAACTTACCTCGTGCAAACTCAAGGCTAATGAAAAAAACCACTTAAGTATCCTTTAGTTTCTAAAGACCTATGGTGCAACATATCTTTAAAAACATAACCAAATCAAAAGACTTCAAAAAATCAACATCTCTCTGTTTTCGTATAGGCAATTGTCTATCTATGATACTTCAACTTCACAACATTATAAAAGTGATTTGTGTGTGAGAGAACATCGAGTAATTTCCAATAAAAAAAGACTTACATGTTATGTCATGATTTGACATGTTCGTTCCTTGTTTTACCGTGTTTGTCACTTTCAGTAACTCGCTTATTCCAAAGTCTGCGAGTTTGAGATGCCCAGAATCAGCCATCAAAATTATCCTGTTTTCTTACGCGCAAAAAATAAAATATTCTACAATTATGATGAATAAACAAACTTCGCTACTATTTCCAAAGACATGTGTATCTACCTACTAAAAGAAAGGAAGAATAGCTATGTAATAGTATACGAAGACTAAATAAAACTATTCGCAAGATAACTAACCGTTGCTTAGATTTATGCACTTGTCCAGCTTCTGATACAATCTTATCTTTCCTGCATTCGCAAACATCACATAAAAAGATAATTGACAAAGTAAAGAGAACAAAAACGAATTTAAATGAAATTTGTAAATATCCCTTTAAACGAATAAGGTATCGCTTCATAATTTATATTAAAAACAGCTTCTCCTCTTTGTGGTCAACATATACATTATGTGTAACCAAACATCTTATGGAAAAAAGTGTCGACGTGACACAAATGATCATAAGCAACTTATTTGGGCGCCTGAAAAGCTTTCTAAACATCTTATGTGGCATCAAATAACTTTTTGGCCTTTGAAAGGTTACATGTAAGTGGCGTTTAACTAACTCTATGGCCTTTGACAACCTACCTTTTACATAACAGAATCGAACATAGACCACTAATCCTAAAAAATAATGTCAAAGCTAGCAACAAATATATCTACCAGTTTGTGCATAAGAATCGGCTCAAGAAGAACTTTGGCCTCCCCACTATTTTCATATTCAATTATGAGAAAAAAGTTGCTTGATATATTATTCCCGAAGCATCAGAAATTAAAATGTTACTAATAGTTATACGTGTTCAAGAAGATAAATGAGCTCCATGGCGGTTGATTTAAACTGATGAGACCATAGCAAGAATTTTTCCTTGGTGACAACCAATAACAACATTGATTTAATGATATAAATTATTTCAAACATGACAATATTAGATTAGTTTCAACATATAATCATTGCCAAAATTTTCCTTAAGAAAATCAATTACAATCGAACGAAAAATAATAGTAGCGGTCCCTAAAAATTATGTCAGCAAAAAATGTAACAAAAAAACTACTAAAATGGAAGTGAAGAGATTATCTAATGCAATTACGAAGAATGTAATGTTTGTTGAAATCTAATAAAAATAATAATTAATAGTCTAACAATCTGCTTTGTCACGATCGAAACAAAGAATCAAACAAACCAACGTAAATTGAAAGTCTATAAAAATGAGCGTACCTTTTTTTTGAAGATTTTGGGAAGAGAAGAATGTGATTTGATCTTATGTTTTGGAAAGGGTGAAGAAAAAAAGAGTGATGCGTTTTTTGTTTATCTCTTTTATTTGATTTTGTGTTATAGCTGCAATTTTTTTAGCAAAATTTTAGTTGCAGTTAACAAAAATGATTTTATAGAGTTATGATAGTACACGTGTCATTAACAGGATCATAGTTATTTTTAGAAAAAATTTATTAGATTGATGTTTTAAGAGTTTTACAATTACTGCTTTAAATAGCTGTACAAAACTGTGTTATATTAGATATAATAGATAGATAATAGATAATAGATAGATGCTCACTGAATGAATAAAGGAAACCAATTATATTTCAAATTAGTATCAAGAGCAAAATCGATCATCTTTTAATTATTTTTCAATTTTTTTTCCTTCTTCTATCTCTTAGTCGGTTTCTAGAAAAAAGCAATCAAAGTTACGGCAGATTCAAGAAAACCATAAATTTGATCATATCAATCTTTGGAGTTTAAATGTACTAGGACTTGTTACCCGCGCTTCGCTGCGGGAAGCGCGGTCGTTTTTGGCAAGGGTTTTAGTGTGTTTTTACACCAGCGTCGTCGTTTGCGAAAGGAATTTACTTGCGGGTGTTTTCAAATTTTACTGTTCATTTTTTTCCTGCGAAACAAATAACCGCATTTATTAATCATTAAAAAAACAACCATTTTTTACACAAATGCAAATTCAAGTGTTCATCTGTAAATAAGCTTAAAAGATATAGCATAAATGTATGAAATTTACATGTGGGGAAATATGTGTGAAAGAATTCAAATGAAGGAAATAAAAAAAATTATAGCCCATAACTAATTGTTGCTTTCAGACTGATAACCATCTACTGCTGCATTTTAGGAAGTGTCCTAGAAAATCATGGTTGGACATTATTGTCAAAGAGGCAAGTGTTGAAGTTGCAGCCACGCTTGTTCCCGCTGTAAACGCAGGAAGAACAACCTAAAGAATCAAACCGTAGCCACTGCTATACATGTTAAACAACATTCTTGCAACTTCTGTAAATGTACATTGTAAGTGTACGTGCTGATTTTTTGTCCTGTGGGTAGCAAACGTCCCACGATATAATGTATGATGGTACATAACAGGCAAACATACTGGAAATATATATGGTGGAACCGTGAACATTGACATGGGAATATATACTTGTAACAAAAGCAATCATCTATTAGCCAAATGTCGCCCTACTTCTGCTGCTACTCGGGTTTTGATCTTTTCAGCATCTCTATTCCATAATTGCAGCATTTCGTTCGACGGATGAGAGCACAACATTAGACAGCAAGTATTTTTAATGTATTTTGTGGATGTGATGGTGGTAATGGTGATGATTCAACTTCAATATTTATCCTGCCAGTAAAAAAATAACATAAGAACCTCACACATCATGTGTAGCATCAACAATCAAGTTTAGTGCTTATGATGTTGGAATTGAATATTGTAAAAGTTAACATGAAGACACGTAAATGGATAGGGTTAAAAATGTTTCTACTCTCTATGAGTAAGTAAATACGTACTTGGGTAGAAAAGTACATGTATTTTCATATTCATTATACATAGAATAGCAACTATTTGAATACACTTGTTCCTCACAGGCATTCCCAAATCATTCAACGTCACAACCTGCACTTCTGAGAATAGTATTTGGCCACTCTTTCTGCAGCTTTGGTTGGAGTGGGTATTTTTGGGGTACCTGGACAGCAAACCATAAGTAAGATAAGGCTAAATATATTCATGCCATTTTTCTTGTTGAAAGAAGTACAAAAAAAACGTCCAGCAGATTAAATTATGTGTATGTATGCATAAAAAGGAAATAAAAATACTTGAAATGTTGGGTTTTTAAAAAACAAATAGGAGCTGTTTGATGGGAGTGTTTATACAGGTAGCAAGTTGTTCAAATTAGTGGTAAGAGTATCTATTTGAAAAGGCATTGAGTTTGACAGTTTTGTCTTGACCAACATGTGGATAGTATTATTTTTGGTCTAATATTTATATCTATTTTAGGTATGGGAAAGGCTGCTTAGAAGCTGTGATATTGGAAAGTGTGTTTCCAAGTTCGTAAGTAACCTTGTTGGTTCTAACAGTGTGGAAGTGTGAGATAGGTGTGTTTAGTTACATGGACCAAAATGTAACTGGAATCTCCACTGTAGAAACAATAAAGGGCAAAGTTTTTCTATTTAAGGACATGAGTGGGTCTGTCTATCTCACACAAACCATAAACCTAATTTTCAAAACTAATGGAACAGCCAATGGAATACCGTCGTAGATGCATCGCACTGGAAGCCGAGACTGGTTCTAAGGATTTGGCCAGCATGTTTATCTGCTATCTGGGCAAGGACGTGTCGGCAGACAAAGCATCAAAGCTCAAGGTGGAGGCCGTTGCTAGGAAAGTTTTTGCCGATGTTGTTGAGAGGCAGCATTTCATTCAAGAGCTGAAGACCTTTCCACGTGACCGTATGCTTGGCAGCATGATAGCTTTGCTTGACAAAAACTAGCAGGAAGACAATGAATTCCTTGCAACTCTGAACACCCAGGCAACCACTATGCAGATCATGATTGACCGCAAGGAGGCTTTTGTTGAGAAGCTTACGGCTGGTGGACCATGGTGAACGAAGGTTGGCGGAGCGGTTTTCCTGCTGGTGTTTTAGGTGTCAAATAAAAGGTCTATGTTGTTGTGTCTACGGTTTGTCCACTGGTATGATCAGTCTGTTTAGTGTTCTCTTTGTATGATCAGTTTCACTCCACCGTTGTTGATGTAATATATTTGGTTTTCTAGTGCTGTTTTTTTATAAATTATGGTTTCAGTGTAGATGAACATAGGTTGATAAAGCTGTCATATGACCTTATTTATGAGCAGATTACGAAGGTCGTTTCGGAAAGGAGCCCAAAAAAAATATGCAACTCGTCTATGAATGTTAGATTAGAGGTTAGAAGTATGGATGATGTACCTGTTTCAGTTTCTGTATTTGCATCCATGTCTGAGACTTTGCTTGAAGAACCTTCCATTTATGAGACTGTCTTTGAAGAACTTTTAAAAAAAAGATGAGTTAAGTGGTCGATGAATGTGAGATTATAGATTAGAAGTAAAGACGGTCTACCTGATCAAGACTATCCACTTTGATCAAATCACATACTTTCAAGACAACTAAGAGGTTAGGCTTAGATAGGGCAACACAGAACCTCAACAGGTTGGCCCACGAAGGTCCGTGTGATAATCCCAAAGGAAAAAGTGCAAACACCCAATTAATGAAAACAAGGCACCAATAAGTCGTTAACATACTTAGCGTATGTCACGATCCCACTTGATCTCAGCCGACTGAATTCCGCCACTTCTAATATCTGCAAACCCTAAAAAGTGAATACTAAATTAAAGATTGATAAATGAGCAGGCTATCGAAGCATATTTTATTTAAAAAAATGGGAAAAGTTTATACCATTATTTACCACATATTGAAGAACAACGACTCAGCTACTGCTGATCAAATGACACATGATCAAGATAACGAAGACGGTAGGCTCAGATAGGACAACTCATAGCAAGAGGAGGATACACACGGCATGGCTGCAACGTTAACAGGTTGCCCCGCCAAGATCCGTATATGCTGACCCTCAACCCGTACCGTTCAAACTCAGCACAGCCCTGGTAATTAATAAGCATGGCTACAAAGTTAATAGTTTGCCCCACAAATAGTCATAAAACCACGACTCTAATCAAAACTGTCCACCCTGATCAAATCACATACTTTCAAGACAACCAAGAGGTTAGGCTTAGATAGGGCAACACAGAACCTCAACAGGTTGGCCTGCGAAGTAACTCAGTGAGCGCCTTTCTTAGAAAGAAGGGCTTGGAAGAAGAAAATGAAATACGAACAACCGCGGTGGTCCAAAGACAGAAGTTTAACCAACCATGTGAATGCCAACAAAGGCAGCCAAATGTAAAAATGCATAAACCAAGCATGTCAATGTCAACAAAGGCAGGTAAATCCAAAAACGCATAACACCAAAGACCAAAACACAGGTTTAAGCAAGCACATCAATAAAGAGACATTAATATTATGGAACTACAAAGTATAGATTTAACCAAATAAATGAAGAAACACATATTTGTGTATATATTAATCATGAAAAAACATGTCTAAACCAAGCACACGAATAAACATAGGCAATCATGTATATTATCCATGAAAAACAGGCTCGAACGAAGCATACAAATAAACATAGGTAATCATAAAGTATCAACAACGGGGGAAACTTACATAGGGTTGTAGCTCGTGCCCCCAAAGATGAAGAACAAAAGGGATAATGGCAATACTGTAGCAATGGGTCTCATAAATTCTACTATGTATAATAGAGGGGAATCACGTAATGGTAACCCAGCTGCAACTGGGTGATGATGTTGCTATATATATGGTACCAAGGGTCTGCATCATGACACGACACAACCCACTACACAATCGGACAACGCCAATTAATGTAGGGGGCATATGAATCTCCTTTTATCCCCAAAGGGTGACGCAGCAATTAATCAAAGTGATAACTAACCCCCAAAGGGTAACCGAGCAATTAATTAGCTCACGAAAGGGCAAATTAACCACACCAAAGAGCAAAGAAATCATCCCAATTAATGAAAACAGGGTACAATTAATGCAACGGGAAAAATCAAAGGGAAACTTGTAGGTGCTGGTGCGTGTGAGAACTGTCAGGGGAGAAGGGTTGAAGACGGTAGGCTCAGATACGGCAACACATAGGAAGAGAAGGATACACACGGCATGGCTGCAACGTCAACAGGCTGCCCCGCCAAGGTCCGTATAATCTCACCCTCATCCCGGCCCGGTCAAACTCATCACAACCCTCGTAACCACGGCTCTAATCAAAACTGTCCACTCTGATCAAATCACATACTTTCAACACAACCAAGAGATCAGGCTGAGAACTGTGAGGGGAGAAGGTTTGAAGATGGTAGGCTCAGATAGGGCAACACATAGGAAGAGAAGGATACAAACGGCATGGCTACAACGGCAACAGGTTGCCACGCCAAGATCCGTATAATCTCACCCTCATCCCGGGTCGTTCAAACTCATCACAACCCTCGTAATTAATAAGCACGATGTCACGATCCCACTTGATCTCAGCCCACTCAATTCCGCCACTTCTAATATCTACAAACCTAAAAAAGTAAATAGTAAATTCAAGATTGATAAATGAACAGTGTATCCAAGCATATTTTATTAAAAAAGGGAAAAGTTAATATCATTATTTACCACATATTGAAGAACAACGATTCAGCTACTGTTGATCAAATGACACATGATCAAGAGAACGAAGACGGTAGGCTCAGATAGGGCAACACATAGGAAGAGGAGGATACACACGACATGGCTGCAACGTCAACAGGCTGCCCTGCCAAGGTCCGTATAATCTGACCCTCATCCTGGCCCGGTCAAACTCATCACAACCCTCGTAACCACGGCTCTAATCAAAATTGTCCACTCTGATCAAATCACATACTTTCAACACAACCAGGAGATCAGGCTGAGAACTGTGAGGGGAGAAGGGTTGAAGACGGTAGGCTCAGATAGGGCAACACATAGGAATAGGAGGATACACACGGCATGGCTGCAACGTCAACAGGTTGCCCCGCCAAGATCCGTATAATCTCACCCTCATCGCGGCCTGTTCAAACTCATCTCAGCCCTCGTAATTAGTAAGCACGATGTCACCATCCCACTTGATCTCAGCCCACTCAATTCCGCCACTTCTAATATCTACAAACCTAAAAAAGTAAATAGTAAATTCAAGATTGATAAATGAGCAGTGTATCCAAGCATATTTTATTTAAAAAAATGGAAAAGTTAATATCATTATTTACCACATATTGAAGAACAACGATTCAGCTACTACTGATCAAATGACACATGATCAAGAGAACGAAGACGGTAGGCTCAGATAGGTCAACACATAGGAAGAGGAGGATACACACGGCATGGCTGCAACGTGAACAGGCTGCCCCTCCAAGATCCGTATAATCTCACCCTCATCCCGGGCCGTTCAAACTCATCATAGCCCTCGTAACCACGGCTCTAATCAAAACTATCCACTCTGATCAGATCACATACTTTCAAGACAACCAAGAGATCATGCTTAGAAAGAGCAACGTAGACCCTCAACAGGTTGGCCCGCGAAGGTCCATGTAATAATCCCAAAGGGCAAAGTACAAACACCCTATTAATCAAAACAGGGCACCAATAAGTCGTTAGCATACTTAGCGTATGTCACGATCCATATTGATCTCAGCCCACTGAATTCCGCCACTTCTAATATCTGCAAACCTAAAAAAGTTAATACTAAATTCAAGATCCATAAATGAGCAGTGTTGCCAAGCAAATTTTATTTAACAAAATTTTATTTGAGAATACATAATCTTTTCAAACTATGACAATCTACACCATAAACACACAATGCAGATTTTAAAAAATGGCCTAATTCACTTAGATTTAAGCTCATTGCGGTAGTTATGCCAGTCCAAAGGACACTACTATATCCCAATGTAACTGAAAGAAATAGCAAAAACACTTTTATAGTTTAACAGCTTATACATGTCAACTCCAAACCCTAGATAAATATAAAAAGTTGCAAGCCCTCGAAAGAAAAGAAAACATTTTGAGACCATTGTAGCTGTAGCTCATGGTACTTATATTCCTAACGGTAAGACGGTGACAACTGTCAATATTTGAGACGCCGTTTATTATAGCAGAAAACACAAACAAAGGCACGAGATGTGGTAATGACCAACTGCAATCATGAAACGGCAATTTTCAGATCCCATATCAAACAGAAGCAATTTCTTTCACACTAATACCAATCATTATGTCATCTTGTTTCCGTTTCATTAAGCCAAATGAATTCTGTTTGATTATAGTTGCCTTTTTAGACCCATTCACAAAAGAAAAATGGTCAACCATGACAATATGAAGCATAAACACCCAATGCAGCTTCAACTAGTAACCCACATTAGTGATACATAAGGTCATAACAGTAGTCGTCATGGAAGCCCAAATAAGACTATCATATCCTAATTACATATACAAATAGACAAAACAGATTAGCATGCTTTGCACCGGAACTCTCATATTTCAATAGCCTATACATATCAACCATAATCCCTAGATAAACGTAAAAAGCCGCAAAAGCCCTTAAAAGAAAGCAAAACACTTTAATTTTAGACCAATGTACCTGTTGATTCTTGAAGCTGAGCCCAAATAAAAAATAACTCTACAAGTCTAGACGATCCCAAAGATTTATAGGCTTAAGACCGAATCTAATGGCGGTGGTATTCGCCACAGCCACCGTAGATGTAATCATGATCAGAACCACAACGACAAACATTTTGCGCCTCGTCACCCTAAGTGAATGAATCAAATCACCCGCAGAAGGAAACACACATCTAGCCGCAGGACGCCGTCTACAGACCATCAACACCGCCTACCACAAACGGCGGCAACGAAGAAGTTGGTGTGTAGATCGTGCGACCAGGAAACCACCAAAGATGAAACGGGTAGCAAAACCCCAAAGTGAAGAACAAAAGGGCAAACCCATAGAAACAGTGATCCCCTCATTATTAAACAAATATTATTTCTTCCCACTCACACAACCCTTTTCCCTTCACAGATGGCAATACTGTAGCAGCTGGTGTCACAAATAACGGTAACCCAGGTGCAGCTGGGTGATGATGTTGGTATATATATGGAACGAAGGGTCCGCATCCTGAGACCACACATCCACCACACAACCGGACAACGGAAATTAATGTAGGGGCCATATTAATCCCATTTAATCCCAAAGGGTAACTCACCAATTAATCAACCAAGGGTACGCATCATGACACCACACAACACACCACACAACTGGACAACGCCAATGGTTGGCCCTGCATGTAACATAGTAACTAAGAACACTTACATCGTTACATCGTTACATAACATGGAAAAAAATAAGAACCGTAGCACAAACCTGGGAAAAACAGGTTCAACTGTGAATGTTGTGGGGTCAATGTTTCAACAGGACTGGCACCCACGCCTGGGACACCCAAAACAGGTCGTTTGGCGTCACTTTGTGAACCTGGGGTTGCACCAGTAACAGAAAAAGCGCCCACTATATCAGCCCACAGGCGCGGTTGGGGGAGGAATTAAATGCCATGATCGGCAATATACCGGTCATACGCAGCTGCATACAAACAAAAACAGTTTAGAAAAAACAAAACACCAATACACAAAAGGGGTCTAACTTATTTGTGGAAAAAACAACAGAATACAAACCTCTTATCTTAGGGTTCCAACCACCCGTAGCTCGATTTATTGCACAACAGTCAGAACATACAAGCACGGGACGGGCAACAGAACGTAACCGACAAACGATAGAATTTTACAACCGGGAAGACGACCCAACCATAATTACTATGAACAATAGTAGGCGAAAAAAAGGAAAGCAACCCGGGAAGACAGAAAGAGTGTGAAGCAAGGTCTAAATGTCCATAAACTACATGATTCACAAATGCCATCTAAAATGTGATCATACAATGCGGTTATCTAAAAGAGACCTAATCTACCAGGCAGGCCCTTTCTTTTGCAATACTTTAAAAAAACTGTCATGGGCCAAATAACAAGATCGGTCGGGAAAAACAAAAGTAGCCCCGTAAGACAGAAAGAGTGTGAACCCCAGGTGTAAATGTCCATAAACCACACCGTTCATAAATAGCATTAAAAATGTGATCATAGAGGCGTGTTGTCTAAAAGAGACCTAATCTAACAGCCACCAAACACAGAAGTTTAACCAAGCATGTGAATGTCAACAAAGGCAGCCAAATGTAAAAATGCATAAACCAAGCATGTCAATGTCAACAAAGGCAGGTAAATCAACAAACGTATAACACGAAACACCAAAACATAGGTTTACGCAAGCATGGAACTACAAAGTATAGATTTAAGCAAATAAATGAACAACCACAGATTTGTGTGTATATTAATCACTAAAACACAGGCTCACACCAAGCACACGAATAAACATAGGCAATCATGTATATTATTCATGAAAAACAGGGTCGAACCAAGCACAGGAATAAACATAGGTAATCATAAAGGATCAACAACGGGGGAAACTTACATACAGTTGTAGTTCGCATGAGCAGTAAACGACCAAAGATGAAACGGGTAGCAAACCCCCAAAGATGAAGAACAAAAGTGAGAATGGCAATACTGTAGCAGATGGTGTCACAAATAATGGTAACCCAGCTGCAACTGGGTGATGATGTTGCTATATATATGGAACCAAGTGTCCGCATCGTGACACCACACAACCCACCACACAACCGGACAACGCCGTAGGGGCATTTTAATCCCCTTTAATCCCCAAAGGGTAACTCACCAATTAATCAACCAATGGTCCGCATCGTGACACCACACAACCCAGCACACAACCGGACAACGATAATTAATTTAGGGGGCATATTAATCCCCTTTAATCCTCAAAGGGTAACTCACCAATCAATCAAAATGATAATTAACCCCCAAAGGGTAAGTGAGCAATTAATTATCTCACCAGAGGGAAAATTAATCACACCAAAGGGCAAATGAATCATCCTAGTTAATGAAAATAGGTCACAATTAATGGACCAAAAATTAAAGAGAAACTTGTAGGTGCTAGTGCGTGTGAAATATGTGAGGGGAGAAGGGTTGTGTGAGAGGGAAGAAATAATCTTTGTTTAATAAAATGTGAGGGGATCACTGTTTCTATGGAAACGTGATTCCCCTCTATTATATAAGGTAGAATTCTCCAATCCTTATCATATAGTAATTTGTTTTGGTGATTGTTGGTTAGGCATGTGCACAAAAAAAAGATTTGTTACATATATTCTTTTTGTAATTGGCGGCACTTGTTGGTGTATTAAAAAGAAAAGAAAAAGTATTTATTATTTTTATGGTTGTTGTCGAGAAGTAAAGAAATGTATCATTTTTTTAATCTTTGGTTTAAGATATGGTTACTACCAGAGCCGTCTCGTTGATTTCAGTAGCCCTATGTCACGACAATACGAAGGCCCTCAAAATACTAAGAATAAACATAAAAACAAATATATCCGTTGATAACGCGTAAAAAGTATTACTAAAATGGGAAAAAAACGTTAAACAACGAGACTAAAAAAATATTTACTAAGTTATAAAAACCAAAATTAACTTTTTAAATAGAGCGATTTTTGTAACATTCTTAGAAGCAAAACTATTGATTTAATCATGAAATGATGGACACAAAAAATAATAGTAATAAAAAAGAAGAAGTTAAAAAATATCTGACGAAACAAATTGGTTTTACCCTACATCTAAATAAAGATTCCGACCCCACTACTAAATAAAATGTAAGATTTGGTGGTACTATTTTTTTGCCAATTTCTTTTAGAATAAAAATAAATAATTACTCCATATATGATAGTACATTTATACTGATATACACAAAAAATAAAATAATTACTCCATATATGATAGTACATATATACTGATATACACAGACATACGGGGGACTTTCAGAATTTGGAGGCCCTGTGTTGATGTAACTATCACACCCTCATTAAGCCCGCCCTGGTTACTACATCATCAATTATTTTAGGCGCATCAAGGTACAAGCTCTCACAAGCTTTCAACGCAACGATTATTCAAGATCCAACATGGTGTATGGCTACATGTGCATCATCTTATCTTAATTCGCATACAAGTAACCTAGACACTATTTATAATAAATGTTTATATCTATCTGTTTGTGTTGGGGATGGTAAATCTATACATGTTACTAATACTTGTCATAGCATCTTACCTACCCTTAATCGCCTTTTACACTTGCATAATGTTCTAGTGACCCCAAATATAATCAAAAATCTTATTTTTGTTCGTCAATTTACTAGGGATAACAATTGTACTATTGAATTTGATGCTTTTAGTTTCTCGGTGAAAGATTTCTCGACCCGTCATATTCTCCTAAGATGTGATAGTTTAAGAGATCTCTACCTAGTCACCTAACCTTCTCATATCCCTCATGCTTTCTTGTCTGTTACTCCTTCTACATGGCACCAATGCCTTGGGAATCCCGGGGAAGAAGTGTCACATTTGCTTGTTTCTCGTCAGTTTATTTCTTTAGTAAAGAGAAGTCTCCTCATATTTGTCATGCGTGCCAACTTGGAAAACATGTGAGACTTCCATTTGCTAACTCAGATTCCGTTGTTACTCTTTGCTTTGAGATTGTCCATATTGGACGTCTCCTATTGTTAGTTCTGGTGGTTTTAAATATTATATGTTATTTTTTTTATCATTATTCTCATTATGTATGGATTTATCCTTTACGTACCAAACCTGAAGTATTTCAAAAAATTTAGCATTTTCGTTCTTATGTAAATAATCAATTCAAAGGTGATATTACGTCATTTCAGTGTGATCATGGTGGTGAGTTTGACAACACCAACCTCTTTCAATTATTTTCTAAACACGGTATTCAATTTAGATTCTTATGTCCCAAAACCTTACAACAAAATGGTAAGTCGGAACATCTGATACAAACCATCAATAATATTATACACACTATTCTTTTCCAAGCTCACCTTCCCTCAATATTTTGGGTCGAAGCATTACCTATGGTCGCATACCTCCTAAACATCCTCCCTTCCACCGCTATTCAAAATAAAATACCATGTACCAAATTATTCCATAAACAACCTGACTACTCTCGATTATGTGTTTTTGGATGTCTTTGTTACACACACCTTTAACCTCCACACAAGCTTGCACCTCGTGTCACCCCATGCATTTTTTTGGATATCCCACTTATCACCGTGGTATCGATGCCTAGACCTTTCCACCAATAAAATTATTCTTTCTCGCCATGTAACATTTGATGAACTTCAATTTCCATATGCCTCCATCTCCTCCCATAATCTACCATCATATACCTTTCTAGACCCTCAACCATCACTTATTACTCAATATGCTATCTTTAACCAGAACCCAAACACAATGACACATCACAACCCTTTAGCCCAACAAGAACCGATTTCTCCTATTTTAACCAAACACGAACCCGCATAGCCAACACCCCCTTCGGCCCAATCCACTTCGACTCCCACTATGGTCAAATGGCCCAATCTGGCCAAACCACAGTTCCGCACCACCCCACTAGTTATACAACCTAATCTACTTCTGGACCCAATACCGTGCACCAACCTACTCGAACTCAACCCATGTTCCCACGTGCTCAAGTTAGCACTGTCAAACCCAATCCTCGTTTTCACGGTCATACCTCTCATATTTCTCCTCTCCCTAAATCTCCTGCTATTGCTTTGTCTGATTCTAATTGGCGAGATTCTTTGTACGATGAATATAATTCATTGATTAGAAATAGTACTTGGATTCTTGTTCCGAAACCACCTAATGCTAATGTGGTTCGGTCAATGTGGTTGTTTTGGCCCAAATATCATGTCGTTGGTTTTTTGAGCAGGTATAAGGCTCGTCTCGTTGCTAATGGACGTAGCCAACAGTATGGTGTTGATTGTGATGATACATTTAGCCCGGTTGTTAAGCCGACAACTATTCGTACTGTTCTTAGTCTTGCATTATCTCGGAATGGGCTTATTCATCAGTTTGATGTTAAAAATGTATTTCTGAATGGGGATCTTCCTGAGACTGTTTATACGTACCAACCACATGGGTTTGTGGATCCTATATTTCCACATCATGTTTGTCGATTACAACGGTCTTTATATGGTTTGAAACATGCTTCTCGTGATAGGTTTCAATGGTCTGGAGGATATGCACTTCGAGTTAGGTTTTCTTCGAGTCGGTGTGACTCGTCATTATTCATATATCAGCAGGGTTCTAAGGTTTCATATTTATTGATATACGTTGATGATATTGTTCTGACAACTTCATCTACAGATTTACTAAAACGTATTATCTCTTCTCTCCATAAAGTGTTTGATATGACTCATTTGGGGGCTCTTAATTATTTTTTTGGGTATTTTAGTTACTCATGCTCTACAGACATGTTTCTTTCTCAAAAGAATAAATCGAGACATGTCGACTCATCCATTGAACATCTAACGTGTAACCAACACATACTGACTCATCCATTGAAAATCTAACGTTTAACAAATGCATACGGACTCATCCATTGAAAATCTGACGTGTAGCCAACACATACCGACTCATCATTGAACATCTACCGTGTAACCAACACATACCGACTCATCCATTGAACATCTAATGTGTAGCCAAGACATGTCTACTGATCCATTGAACATCTAACGTGTAACCAACACATACCGACTCAGCCATTGAACATCTAACGTTTAACAAATGCATACCGACTCATCCATTGAACATTTAACGTGTAACCAAGACATGTCGAGTCATCCATTGAACATCTAACGTGTAACCAAGACATGTCGACTCATCCATTGAACATCTAACGTTTAACAAATGCATACCGACTCATCCATTGAACATCTAACGTTTAACAAATGCATACCGACTCATCCATTGAACATCTAACGTGTAACCAAGACATGTCGAGTCATCCATTGAACATCTAACGTGTAACCAAGACATGTCAACTCATCCATTGAACATCTAACGTTTAACAAATGCATACCGACTCATCCATTGAACATCTAATGTGTAACCAAGACATGTCGACTCATCCATTGAACATCTAACGTGTAACCAACACATACCAACTCATCCATTGAACATCTAACGTTTAACAAATGCATACCGACTCATCCATTGAACATCTAACGTTTAACAAATGCACACCGACTCATCCATTGAACATCTAACGTGTAACCAAGACATGTCGAGTCATCCATTGAACATCTAACGTGTAACCTAGACATGTCGACTCATCCATTGAACATCCAACGTGTAAGCAACACATACCGACTCATCCATTGAACATCTAACATTTAACAAATGCATACCGAATCATCCATTAAACATCTAACGTGTAACCAAGACACGTCGAGTCATCTATTGAACATCTAACGTGTAACCAAGACATGTCGACTCATCCATTGAACATCTAACGTGTAACCAACACATACTGACTCATCCATTGAACATCTAACGTTTAACAAATGCATACCGACTTATCCATTGAATATCTAACGTGTAACCAAGACATGTCGAGTCATCCATTGAACATATAACGTGTAACCAAGACATGTCGACTCATCCATTGAACATCTAACGTGTAACCAAGACATGTCGAGTCATCCATTGAACAGCTAACGTGTAACCAAGACATGTCGACTCATCCATTGAACATCTAACGTTTAACAAATGCATACCGACTCGTCCATTAAACATCTAACGTGTAACCAAGACATGTCGACTCATCCATTGAACATCTAACGTGTAACCAACACATACTGACTCATCCCTTGAACATCTAACGTTTAACAAATGCATATCGACTCATCCATTGAACATCTAACGTTTAACAAATGCATACCGACTCATCCATTGAACATCTAACGTTTAACAAATGCATACCGACTCATCCAAATACACTCATGCATGAGGTTTCAGTATGCAACGCTTGCCCAGCTGATGGATTTGAAGGATGGGTGGTCAATTAAACATCTAAATATTAGAGGGAAAACATTGGCGGGAAAACATTGGCAGGAAAATATGGAGGGAAAACATTGGAGGGAAAATGTTAACAATTTCCCAACCCCTTTTTAGCATAAAAGGAGAACCACACACACTCCTTATCATCACAACCACTAGCAGATCACACACACTTATCATCACAAACACATTGTTATTATGAAGATGTTGAAGCATGATGCTTTTCCGTGCAAGTGTGGACATGAAGATGTAGTTCTTCGAGAATCGTGGCAAACTGAATCCTTTGGTAGACTGTACTATGCTTGTCCAAGTTCACGGGTTCAACCTCAAGTTTCATATGGATGCAATTTTTTTTATGGAAAGACGAACGCGTCCAACTACTAATCAATTCTCTTGGAGGTTCAATGAGATTTTCTCCTCCAATCTCTTCTTTAAGACCTTCAACGAGCTTTTCTCCTCCAAGCTCTTCTTCGAGACCTTCAGGGACTCCAATTTCTTCTCCAAGCTCTTCAACGTGTGTAAACTGCGTGCTCTTGAATGAAAAAATAAAGGTACTTGAGAGTACGATAGAGTTGTACCGTAATCCCGATAGGCACACAATGGATTCAGCTGCACTACTTCACGAACTTTACGATGACATGGGGAACCTTAGTTTGAACTAGTTTGTGATGTGTTTTTTCCGTGTTTACGAGTCTAAGATCGTTGTAATATCCATGTTTAATTAAGCGCGTGTTTAAGTGTCCGTGACGAATAAAATTATGTTTAAGAGTGTTTGTCTGTAAGTCTCCCATGTGATAATACAAAAGGTTTTATGTAATATTTGGAATAAATAAATATTTGTTTTATAAATGTCTCATTTTTATTATATAAACGTCGCAAAAATAAAATAACATCGGATCGATAGTTAAATAATAATTATTTGGAATAAATAAATATTTGTTTTAAAAATGTCTCATTTTTATTATATAAACGTCGCAAAAATAAAATAACATCGGATCGATAGTTAAAATAATAATTATATGAAATAATTAATAATTTTTCATAACAAGCAAAAACTAATTATATTTATGACAGGGAGTTTCCCTGGTGACATGTCGCCAGGGAAACTTTTGAGATTTGGCGGGTAAAAGCCCGCCACACGTTTTCTGCTTAACTTTGAAGCTAATTACGTTTTACAAAGTTTCCATGGCGACATGTCGTTAGGGATAAATTTAGCAGGTTAGTATAAAAAAAATTAATGGTAATTACCATGGACGAATTTTCCCTGGCGACATGTCGCCAGGGATAATTTTGGACAAAGTTTTCCTGGCGACATGTCGTCCAGGGATAAATGGGAGGAAAAATTTCGCGCTCTTTCATTTAGCATCTGATTTTGGACGGCGTATCCCCGGCGACATGTCGCCAGGGATACGCTAGTCAAACTTTGAACAAAAAGTAAATCTGCATCCGTGGCGACATTTTGTCGCCTGGGAAACTTCGGTCACCTGTTCCCAGTTTTCTTGTAAGGTCTCTCACAAGAGGACTAAGAAAGTGTTCTTGTTCTATACAAGGTCTCAGTTTAAGGCGTGGAAGGAAGAATTGGGAAACGAGTTCAACCAGTTCGATGTAACGTCCTATAAGGTTTGTTTATGAAAATTTTGAATAGCAGCTATATATATACATTCTTGTTTTTGCAATTTTTATTATTTTCCGTTATCTCTAGGAGCTGGAAACTACGAAAAGTGACGAACCAGGAGATTATGATTTTGATCAGCACATTAAGGACTTTGTTTGGGATAATGACGAGGATGGTGATGCAATTGAGCTTGCCTTTAGTAACAAGAAGCTCGAGGAGAGAAAGCACTGGCTTCAAGCATCTCAGGTTTGGCGTTTGTCAACTTAATTATGGTGTCGAATGTGATTGATAGAATATCATCGTGTTAGATCGAAAGATGTCATTCAGTAGGGTGAAATTGATTAGGCCAGAATACACTTTTCACTCCTTTTTTAGAAAAACGTATCAAATATGCAATGCCTTAAATACTTGCAGGTTGTGCTCAAACCGTGATGTTTCTAGCAATTGTTCAAACCACTCGTTGAGTCAGCTTTCAAAATCTTACTGAATAATTTACAGGTTAAGTTTGACCCGTTTACATCATGGAGACTTGACACGAATTTGATTACAATCATCGTTTCTTGATGCAGGATGGTACTCATCTTGACTTAAAGGAGAAGGGCATCCGATACAGTGACTTCATGAACAAAGAGTTCAAGCAATATGCACTGGCTGATCTCCAAAGATCAATCCCATCAATGCTGGACGGGTTGAAACCTCACGAAAGAAAAATCCTATTCTATGCTCTCCAGAAGCCCATTATTCAAGAAATTAGTGTTACTGAGTTTAGTGTTTATGTGTTTGATCACTCTCCTAATGATGATGGTGAGGTGACGCTAGTTGATACCATTACTGGCATGGCCCAAAATTACGTTGGTAGTAACAACATTAACCTTCTTCAATCAAATGCGCGATTTGGTACACGATATATGGTGAGATATAGAAGAATTTGAACATATACTGTTTTGTATTCAATTGCATATTCTAAAGTATTATTCCTTTGCAGGGCGGTAAAGATCTTGCAGATGGCACATCGCTTTTCACTCGGCTCTCTCCTATCACACGATATCTTTTTCACAAGGATGATGAACTTCTTCTCAACTACATGAATGAGGATGGTCAATCTATTGAGCCGGCATGGTAGTTTATATACTCTAAGCGTATATGATATTGTTTAATTGGTTGTTAACTTGTTATAATGATTTTTTTTTTTGAAAAAGGTTTATTCCAATCATCCCAACGGTTCTGGTAAATGGAAGTGAGGCAAGAGGAGCATGGAGTTCGTTTATTCCAAATTATAATCCACGGGACGTCATTGCAAACCTAAAACGCCTACTGAATGGTGAAGAAATGGTGGCTATGCTTCCGTGGTACAAAGGGTTTAAAGGAAAGATTCTGAAAAGCGCATCAGATTAATACACCACATACGGAATTATAACCGATGACAAGGATGCTCTTATGATCACTGAGCTCCCAGTAAGGAGTTGGACTCGGGATTACATGAAATTTTTGGAGGCAGCTTCACGGGGTAGCAAAGACATTCTGGTAAATTAACAATTTTAATTAGTTCACGCGTATATTGTATTTTTATTTTATTATCTTTATAGCTTTTATATGGCAACCCTATGCAGTTTTACAAGTCTCGCAGTGATGATTCTAGTAGTGTGCATTTTGAAATTACCATGACTCAAGATCAAATGGACAAAGCAAGAAAAGAGGGGTTCTCGAAAAAACTGATGCTAACAACTACATTAAGCACAGCTAACCTGTATGTGTTTGATGCAAAGGGTAAAGTAAAAAAGTATGACACCCCTGAAAAACGCAAGTACGATATACTCTTAATTTATTCTCCGACTCTTCATATTGTATATTCATATTGATTTATACTCTTGATATTCTTTCTGCGTACAGTTCTTAAGGATTTCTATCACCTTCGTCTTGACTTTTATGAAAAGAGGAAGGTAAGTTGGATGTTCGATTTTCATCTTTAATAGATTAACAAACTCTGTACTAATCCAAATGCTTTCATGGCTAACAGACATCTCTGCTTCCCGAGCTCAAGATAGCTTCATTGCAACTGAAAAACAAAGTGAGGTTTTTCCGTCAAGTTTGGGATGGAGAACTTGATTTGTCCAAAAATAAAAATCAGATTTGTGTTGAATTAAAGGACAAAGGTTTCAAATCTTTACATTCAATTGAAAGGGAGGCAAGGGAAGAAAGCCAAGAGGAGGAGGAGGAGGAAGATGTGGCAATGAAAGGATATAAAGGATATGATTACTTGCTGCTTGAACTATTTGCTCACGCGTGTATAGAGGAGCTGGAGGAAGAAATGAAAGCAAAGGATAAAGAGTTAGAGCATCTCACCGCTGCTACTCCCGAGTCTTTATGGCTAACAGATCTTGCTGCTCTTGATAAACAACTTGCTCTTGTGAGAAATGAAACCTTTATCTTTGCTAATTTTATGATAAGTACGATGATTATGTGAACTAACAAAAATATCGCTGGCAGGAAAAATATCCTGAAGCAAAATATACTGAAGCAGAAAAGAATGCACGAGCAAAACGAGCAGGAGATGCAGCCGGACAAAGCACGAACAAGAAGAGACGTATGTGGTGTGTGATTCAGATGAAGAGAGTGAGGAGTTGGAGGAAGAAAGGAAAGGAAAAGAGATAAAGAGTTAGAGCATCTCACCACTACTACCCGCAAGTCTTTATGGCTAAGAGATCTTGTTGCTCTTGATAAACAACTTTCTCTTGTAAGAAATGAAACCTTCATCTTTGCTAATTTTAAAAAATGTAATACAAGTGATTATGTGAACTAATAAAGATATCGCTTGAAGGAAAATATCCTGAAGCAAAATATACTTAGAGAGAAGTACAACCGGTCAACCACCTCATGAGCATAGTTCTCACTGCGACCGGTCAACGACACATGAAAACCTATTGGATGTAGTGGTTCATAACACTTTATGATGCACCTACCTAAGGGAAACCGGTCAACCACCTCATGAGCATAGTTCTCACTGCGACCGGTCTAGTTGTTCATACTGTTACTCAAGTTCGGAAATTCAGACGTGTTAATATGATAACAAACTAAAATTTAACCAAATAGAACATATATAAGACAATACCAAAGTAATATAGTATTTAAAGCATTGTTAACCAATGTTACAAGCAACCAAGTAACACTTTAGAAAAAAATCTACCAGCATATAAAAGTTATTCAATCCATAAACCGAAGTTTCAGGAACTGGAATACGAAAGATAATAGGGACTTCTGAAATGTAGATCTAAGGAGAAATGCTCTGTGGACTTGCAACATCAAACTCTTGGACTGAGCGAAAACTGAAAAACATAATAGGAAGAGAGTAAATTTGATTGTAATTTAATAAGACTACTAACCCCTTTTTCACAATTTCAGGAAGTAGATAGAATGATAATTCAAGCTATCTAAATGATAGTACATGAAAATTAAACCAAATCTTACTATCACAAAAACATAAGGAATCAAAAGGTTGTAAACTACAAACCTACAACTCAAAAAACACCTTCATTTACCATTAAAATGTAGAAGCGAATGATTAAGCAGGCTGCGGTGGTTCAATTTAGATGCTTTGGAGATCTAGTTTTCTTCTTTTTCGCCTTCCACTTACAGCTGTTTTGACTGTCAGATCTCCTTCCTCCTGCATGTAAATAGAAAGTGATTCATGAAATAAATACAATGCTTGCGCAAATTTATCAAACAACATAACTAAACCCCACCTTAGCATGAATCCTATTTGTATGAGGAGATATAAGGCTCTCCACGAACATAGGCGCAAATTTGTAGTCCCAAAGCTTCATTGTCGTCGCATACCTCCTGGAAAAGTAAAAATTCTCGTGTGGATTGTACTGCAGCACTTTCGCAGCCCTGCTACCACCACTCAACTCTCTATCATGTGAGTCGAGTTTCCAAGACTCTTTTACAGTGTTGTTTTCCATTACCCATTTGTATCTGATAGTTTGATACAATTCATTTCTATATATTAACATGCATTGATCATCATCAGTTACCCCGAGTCTGTTAAAATCTAAACACTGAGATTGATTTCTTAGAATCATATGGCAGGGGAATTTCTTTGAATCCCTCTTTAGTTAAATCAAAAGAAAGAATAATTTTCTTTTTATTTTGATCTTTCATAAGCCAGTTAATTGTTCCCTGGTATAGGATACCATGGTTACAATATTCAATAAACTCATAGTTTACATCTTTAATAAATTCCCAACTGTTGGATCTCAACTTGAAGACATAGAACTTCGTTAACTTAAGTTTCTTGAACCCTACTATAACCTTGTAATCATCCGTAGATGAATCATACCCAAAACCGCAACATAATATAGCTCTTTTAGGAATTTCAGTAAGCCTAGGCAGTTTTCTAACCTCTCTAGTATAAGGATTGACTACTTCAAGTTCGTTATCACAAAGATAGATGCATAAAAGGCCATTCGAAGAACCAACAATATGATGTCTGGTTTTTCGAAACAATGCCGTTAAACTCTTACAGCCTGCCTCACCTATAGCGATCTTTTTAAGTTTAATTGCATGATGGTTGTTGCAACTATTGATTAGATGAGCTTTAGCAAAAGGAGAACTTGATATCAAAGAATACCATGACTTACAAACTCTCTTGTATTTAAGTAGACTTGGGACATCCAATCGGGCGAGTATCTTCTCAAAGGGTAAAACCTCTGCCATTAGAAAACGACCGAAACAAGAATGTGTTGGAGAGGTATGGCATTGACTTAAGGTCTTCCCTTAATTTTTTTCGAAAATATTTGAACCATAATTTTGAACATTTGAAAATTTGAGATCGCAAATACTTACCAGTTGTGCTTTTGATTTTCATAATTGTTTGATATTATTTCTTTAAGCTTCACACGTATTACTCTATATAGAATACACGTTCAACATTGCCACAATTTGTTCAAAATTGCCATATTTGTTTGTTTAACATTCAACCACAGACGATTTATTCAACTTGCCATATATGTTTGTTTTTTCAACTTTCAATATTCAACAATTGAACCCTTTATAGGTTACTAGACGAGTACCCGAGCATAGCGGCGGAGATTCCTAGCAACATTTAATTAACGATATATGACGTTGTGTTTTGTGTAACGTGAAAATATCAAATTCTACTTCTATACATTTGAAACATGCGATAACTCATTTCAAGAAAAAATTCTCAATATATATCGAAGAACACATAAAAACATTTAGGAAAACTGAAGATAAAACATTACGTCAATTATGAGACAATAATTAATAATGCACGTTAATCACATAAACCTTCTTAATCACATAAACCTTCTTAATACAGGACATTTGAAGTATAGACGCTTGTTTACCAAAATATTTGTAAGTGTTGATCCTATATGAAATCTATATCTCGCCTAGTGTATTATAGTGTACGTTGGTTGTTTTATATCAGAAACTATGTGCATTGTCTCGTTAGTGTATACTGATAAACGGGTATTCGTGCATAACGAGATTTATAGCGGCAAATAGTTAAGTGTTTCGCGTAACCAAAATAACACTATAATTATGTGCCGTCATGTACATCTTGGCTCAAAGACAAAACCCAACACAATTCTCTTGTAAAAAAACATTGGCCTATTATATTAAACTTACAACCTTTTAAGATAATAAGAAAGACTGATAAAAATAAAAGTCTTGAACCTATCTCGGTTATGAGTTTTCACAAAGAAACGTTTTATTTCAACTTCTTACAAAATTAACATAAAAACGCAACATTTTTAAAAAGACAATGCTACAATGTGGAAAGGGTACAAAAAGAATAAATTACAAATTAAAGAAGGCAATGAGTTTAGAAACAACTTCCAAGTACTTAATGCAGCTTTGGTTATTTCTTGACTAATATTCAATTGCTAATTAAAGACCACCAGAGCACTCGTTAGAAAGATATAAACGTCTTAAAAGATTGACGTGGTGCTATACTTGGAATTTGAGTAGTATATATTAATAACAAGAACATGATTTTAGATCACAAAGTTTAACAACAAAATATTCGGTTTCTCCTTTGCTGTTTTTTAAATGGTAACATTGATCGTGTAATCTATATACTACATATAAATAATTTTATGCACTATCTCCCATAAATACACAAAAATTAAGTAGTACTACTTAAACAATGTAATATACATCATTTTAATGCACCGACTCAAATATGATTTAAGTAATACAAGTTCATAAGCCAAATGTACACCTATTTTGACATACAATAATTACAAAAAATCATTACCATCACTTTTTTAAAATTAGTTTTAATTAATACATGTTATAAAACATGTGTTACAAATACATATTAATTAATATATTAAACACCCTAATTAATAGTATTTCAAAAATAATCCTAAACTGAATAATACACCTCATTATACATATTGTTCAACTATTAAAACACAAAAAAAAACTTCATATAACTTACAAGTTGGTGGTACATATAGTTTTAAAATTCAACGGGTTTAATCGAAAACAATCAGCGAACCAACCTGACTGGAATCACTTTTTTTACCTTTCTCTGATTAATCACAGGGTACCCGCCGCAGCATCGCGCGGATACCTGCTAGAGTCGTTAAATTCCAAAGATATTAATATGTGACTTCCCATGTGTTAGATGTGTATGATACCAGTTTCATGTTTTATACAATAAGTAAATTAATCAATATGTATTCAGAAAATTTAAAGTATTCATATTCGTTTTACATGTATAAACCAAGTTAACACTCATTAATATATCATTAAAGAAACGCACTTACATCGTCACAAAAGGAGGAAAATCTTAACTTATCATATATTCGTATCATCATTTGCTAAAGTGAAACAAACTCTTAAATACATAATTAGAACAACGTCAAGAATTGAAAACAAGAAGGAAAAGAACATATAAAAAACTTCTATTTCCCGGTTGCAAATGCTTTTAAGCAAAACAATTTAGTCCTTTAGGGGCATATCGTTTACTTTACTGATACGATTCTGTGCATGAATTTTAGGAATCACGTGTTAGATATTTTAGGAATGTAAATGTTACATTTCAACTTTTATTGTGCATGACAAGTTTTATAGAAGTTTCAATAATGCTAAGATTAGTGTGTGTTTATCAATGTCAACCATGCCGTGTATAAATTTTGGAATAGCGTGTGTTTATCAGTGCCATAAATATGATGATTTTCCAGCATTGCATCCATATATAATGGATTTTTTGATTTCATGTTTGTTTATCAATTCCAAGGAATATCACAAATATTTCCAATATTTCCATAATTATTCACACTTGAGTTGCCTTAAATAGTTTCAGTTTCAAACGCTTGATATTTTAATTAATACTAGAACTACACATAAATAAAGATAAAAATGGGTACATGATATAAAAATTAAAAGTACACATGGTTAATCTTTCTTGTCATTCTCTTGAGTTAATGTGCCAATTTGCCTTTTTTGCCTTGCATTGACAACAAGCAAGTTGTGTCACTACTCCAACGGTTCCCGCCAGACGATTGAAGACTCATATAAAGTAAATGTTTACGTACAATATATACTTCGTATATTACACATATAAGCAATAAAAAAGTAGCATGTAAAAAATATACGTCCAACTAAGCAAACTAGTGTATAATGAACCTTGATAAGCCGTCATGGAGAGAAAAATGATATTCTAGACCATGAAGAATGTTATTGATGTCCTCATTATCCACATGGTACTTCCGGGCCTAGGTGTCCTTGGTGGTCACCAAAGTTGTATGACAGCAATATACAGGATTGAATGCGAAGAAACATGCATACAAATATGACAATTATTAGACTCAGCATACTAATAAACTAAAAGAGTTTCACTAATAACAAATATTCATAAGGAGTTTATATACCCTTCAACATCAATCCTCTTTAGCAACATATTCTTTCTAAGATATCCATGGCCCTCTTGAGTGCATCTAGTATGTGCATACTATGACTCTCTATTCGTAAACCTGAGAAACAAATAAAGTTGCCAATATGCCTACATAATTACGGATACAAATAAACTTATCAAAACTAAAGAAAGACAAAAAAAAAAACAGGTAAATTATGTTGGATTACCGATTTTTTATCTTTACAATAAATTCAACATCAACTTGAGCCAACAACCTAAGTGGGTTTGTAGTCCCCCACAAATATCCAGATGGTTGTAATTACCTGGTATCTAAAAGCAAAATCATTGTTTAGTTAGATCTTGTAGTACCCTATATATTCCTAACCACAATCTTTTTTAAGGGTTGTGCAAACGCATCCACATCACAGTCGTGTGTAGAAATAACAAATGGCAAGTAAAATTCAGAAGCAATATAAGTTATACCTAACAGTGAGAACACATTTGCATCATCATCGTCACATACCCATCACCAACGTCACACACCATTCACCAACAATAAAGGATAAATGGTGGCATCGAGGGACTGGTGGCATCGAAACGGCAACATTATCGAAGGACTGGTATAATTGTTTGTTTTCGTCGAAGTGAAGATAGAAGTTTGTTTTTGTAGTGGAAATGACACTAACTGCTATTAATGAGCTATGCAGCTTCTACAAGAAGTTATCATAGGTTTTTCATCTAGGGTGGGTTACAACTGGTTGGGTGGGTTACAACTAATAATGCATCAATTAGTTTCCTAAAATTATAAAAATGTAGTATCTCGTGCTTTCAATAGTCAACATTTCCTTATATTTTGTGAATAACAACGAGGTGTTCAATATTTCTATATTTGCTATTGTTTTCAACTTTCAACTTTCAACTTTCAACAATTGACATACACCCTTTATAGGCTATATAGACTAGACGTTACCTACGTATAGCGGCGGATAGTTTACGATATCCTAACTATGATCGAACCGATAAATTGGTGACTCGCTCGGATTGACCCGATAGTCGCACTCGTGACCCGGTGGCTCGATCGGGTTGACCCGGTGAGCGAACCCGCAAAATGCTGACTCGACTGGATTGACCCGGTGGTCGAACCCGTAACACGGTGACTTGATCGGGTTGACACGGTGGTCAAACCCGTTAATAGATGGCCGAACCTATGATGTAGTGGCTAATCCACTTGTTTTTTTATTTAAGCATTATGTTTATATATGAAAATATTGAATTTTCAACTTTTTCAACTTTAAAACATGAGCTCTTTATATATTAGTACTAGACGAATACTCGCGCATAGCGGCGGAAATTGCTTAGCATCAAATAATTAATGATAAGCTTCTATGCAATTGTCGATAAAACAATAGAAACTTGAAAAGCCGATAGCAAGAAAAACCGAGGAATAACTTTCGATAAAGATTTAGAATCTAACGAGAACACATCCTTGAGTATTATTAAAATCTTATGAAAATAATAGAGTAGTATTGTATTGCAAATGTTGTTTTATATGATTCAGGTATATAATTTTTTCTTTCCTTTAGTTTTTTACTTAATTTTTAAATTTTATATAGTTTATTGCTTAGTTTGATAAAAGAGATGACGTTGACTTGATACCAACAAGCAAATTAGATTGTAATCTTTCAATATTGAAATATTCAATGGTAGCTTCTCTATTATTAATAGAATCGTGCCATCGAATAACACAAGCACCAAATCAAGAGTAAGAAAAAACACAATGTAAATCTTAGTGTAAAGCAACAATATGCAAAACATGCATTTAAGACAAATTATTTATTTACTGAAATAACTTCTATTCCACTCTATATATAAACTTAAAAATTGAAAGAAATAGATGAATAAAACACGCACAACATTACAAGCAAATTTATGATACTTCTCATTTGAAAGAGATGATGATACATGGAGAAAAGAATTCTTCAACCACACGATTCCTATACATTACAAATGATATTCAACCCAACCTGGGAAGTAAAATATAAATTTTATTAGTATAACTACATATATGTTTGTTAGTGCAAATTGTAAATCGAAAATAGAACTATGTGCAAAGAAAAAAAATTTATAAGTCATCCGCAAATACATTTTGAAGAGTGTTTATATGAACACTATTTATTTAAAATATCATTCAAAGAGATAAATAATTGAGTGTACCTGAAGTATTTTTTTTGCTATCTTTGAATGTTTCATGAATTACTTCTCATTTTAGACGATGCATGGCGCAGGTAGACATGATCCTAGATAATATCACTTTATACCTGTAATACTCGTCAATGTAAAACAATGGAACGACGTTTAAAAAGGCAGAACAAAAGTAGATATACATATGATCAGTTGCAAAAATGAAAATATTAGACGGAGAATGTTTCATGTAAACAAAATTCACACAACAAACGAAAAAGCATAAATTCACACAACAAATGAAAAAGCAGAAAAAACGTAAGAAAAATTACTAAAAAAAGGTACTCATAATGTAAAATGTTTATTCAAACCTTCTCATCCATGAAGATAATTTACATTTGCATATTGATCATAATATGCCTGTACGCAACCAATGACATTGTACCTAGTATGATATGATGCACAGTTGAAACTGGGATTTGATTTTGTTTTTGGTGTGTGTTGCATCATTATATAGGGCTTAGAATTCAAATAAGATGTAATTTAATTAGGAAATGATTTAGGCATGATAGACCAAATTACGCATAAAAGAATGTCTTAACTCATTAAGTACGTTATTGTTATCTATATCTATATCTATATCTATATCTATATCTATACTATTATATAAAGAGGCTAACTCCGATCTTAATCCCGAACCTAAAATTTTCAAACCTAACTCAAAACCAAAAATTAAGATATGAAGGTTAAATTTAAGCCATTAGATCAGATTTTGTTAAATTGATCTCAACCATATATATATATATTTTTATAACAAACTTTTGTAACAACTTTAGTAACAAATAATTCAAAAAACTTTTATCTTTAAATTGAAATATCTTTTAATATATTTATTTTTTTTATAATCTAATTTCACCATATTTTCTAAAATTTCGTGCTCTTTAATTCAACATCCTTTTTGATATAACTTTATTAAATTTTAGTTTTTTCGTTTTTAATGAGTTTATTTAAGTTAATTTTTTTTTTTTTACTATTTTAACTTTAATTTGAACCTTAGTAAAATTATAATATTTATTCGCAAAAAAAATAGTTATCGGGTACTCGCCGCTGGATTGCGCGGGTACAATGCTAGTTGATTTCAAAATCATTTGAAATTTGGAAATAATAAGAAAATTGAGTAGATTAAAAGTCAATGAATCGGAGAAATATATGGTAGTAGAGTGGTAAATCTTGCCCATTTTGAAAAATATGGGCACTTTTCAAAAAAGAATGAGACATTTTTTTTACCTTTTTTTATTGAATGGACTAAACGAGCGTATCATGAAAGAAATAAATGGGCTTAATAGGCACAGATGTAAATTACTAATTATGATATTCAGCGAATCTTTTATATTTAATTTTTTATACCGGCTTTCAAACAAGTATTATTATTTATTATTTCTACGTTTTAATATGTTTTTTTTTTCGTTTTAGCTTGCGCCCGTTTTGCCCGCCCAATTTGCCCGTGCCCTTCTAGCCCACGCCCGTTTAGTCCGCCGCCCGTGACCGCTTACCCGTCCACCCGTTTTGACACCTCTAATGGGTAGAGATGAAAACTAAAGAAATAATTGAAGATTAAAAATTCAACATTATTTTTTTAGAATATTCAATAATTTCAATAAATTTATACCTCTTTTATAGTGTTAAAATAAAAAAAGATAAATATACAAAAAGAATTCATAGCAGAGCTTGTCGAGGAAAAATATTCATGACATTAAAAGAGATAAGTTGAAACTCATTTTTTATCATTTAAAAATAATTGTTGCTAAAAATAAGAATTTGTGATTCAATATGTAAAGTTCTAAACGCGGCTTATTAATTTACGGTGTTAAAAGTTTTGAAGTACCATGTACTCTAGTATATTTTCCATAATTAAGGGGCAGTTTGGTTTATAGGTGTTGGATTTAGGGAATCTTTTTATTGATAGCTTTAAGTGTTTCGTAAATAAAATTGGAAACAAAACTTACAATCATTGTAAAAAAACTAAAACCACACTATAAGGGTCGGTTTTAAACTAATTCCATCTGATTATGGGACCCACACACCAAACTATATCACATATTGCCATTTGTAGTTACGTGTATTATTTTCTATCCACAATCATATATTTTTTTTTCTATTAATCACTTTTATTCTTTTTCCTTTTTTACTTTATATCATATAATATTATATAATATCAAAACCTAATTTTACACAATCATATAAACAAACAATCTTTTTAAACAATCAAATATTTCTTTCTCCTACTTTTCTTTGATACCGATTCCATTATATATCAAACCTAAATTTGAATTCAATCCCGCTTACAAACCAAACGGGCCTAAATATATGGCATATGTGTTTCAACAAATTAATGAATATCGTGTGTGGTTTATGGGTGCAATTAATATTTTAATATTTCCAAAAATAAAGGTTTTTTTAAGTTTCAAAAAGGTATATAAACGTTTCAACGATATTCTTATTTTCAGATGTAACTTTTTAATATTTCTAAAATTACAATTCATTTGCTTATATTGTATTAAGGTGTAATTAAATTTTTAATATTGCCATATATATACACATTTTCAATATTCAAGGTGTAATTAAGTTTTCAATAACGCCATATATATACACATTTTCAACTTTCAAGGATTTGGGGTATTCTCTTTATAAGTAGTAGAGATAGAATAGATATAGAATAGACGAGTACCCGCACATAACGGCGGAATGTCTAGCGGTAAATAATTAAAGATATATTTTTAACCCGGTAATCAAACTCGTGACCCGCTAAGTCGATCGACTAAACAATCAGATGAGCACATCGCATCTCTCAGTTGGACGACTAAAAGTCAGAGATATCGCCCAAACCGTCAACATGTCGTTGTCTTTGTTCATAATCAATACTAAAGAGTACATTTGTTATGTTTCATTGTTAATTCAATGTGCTTTAGCACACTATGTTATAGTCAATTTGGGTTTCTATGTTGCAACAATTCAAGTTTAATCACAATACCCATGTTTAAGCATTTTTTAAATGTCATTTACTCGAAACTTAAATTGTCTTTCACTCATATATTAAAGTCCAACATTTAACACTATAAAACTTAAAAGTTACTCATTTATAAGTTAAAATACTCGATTTTTTTATTTAAATTCTAGTTTTTTCGTCTTATTATTTTTAAAATAAAATTTACTCCCCATATTTCACTTTTTTTCGTCCGCCACATACGCCAAACATAGATTGTGTTTAAGGTATGTAATTAAAAGGAAACTAGAATACACGTAGTCGGTCATGTTTTATGATGTAACCCTAATAAGAAAAAGAACCCCCACTCAACCATAACGATAATAATACGATCATAATACTAACTAACAACCATGGCGGTTGAGAAACTCAACATTCCTAATACAAGATGCTAACTTAGCTGGTACACCTTATTCGGAACACTGCACTTTAAATCTTGCCACATATTTTGTAGTAAGCTTTCTTTGTCTTTGTTACTTGATACATATATTCACACAAGGACGGAACCACGGTGGGTTCCAGGACACCCATGGATTTTTGTTACGTTATGTTAAGTTCATTAAAAAACTTCAAATTTTTGTTAGATTTTTGTTACGTTGTCCCTAAAAATTGTGTTTGTGGTATTATTTGGTTTATTGTAAATGCACTTGATCGTTTTGTATCCTGGTTCCGTCCTTGTATTACAATTGTATTCATCGTAACTATTTACCACAAAAAATAGCCAACAATCTCATAAAGCCACCAAATCTTAGACGGCTGTTCATATCACGCGCTCAATGTGAATGCCAAACTAATATAAGTTGTAACATATGTGGCTACAACCAAAAAAAAAATTAGTTGCCTCGCCAACAAACAAACACGGGTAGGGAGAGTTTCACAAATGCAACTCAGTTATAAATCGTCATTGTCAAAAATGTGACCGTAACTATGTATCACAAATAGTAGCCAATAATCTCATAGAGCCGCCAAAATTTATCATTTAAATCTATAAGGGGTTAGTCAAAAGTATCTTGAAAGTGCGACTCAAGTGTAGGCGTAAAAAATAACGCCACCAAACGTGGTTTTTGGCTGCAACCAAAGACGAAAGTGGTTACCTCATCGATAAAAAAACATGGGCAACGACAATTTCATAAATGCAACTCGGACACAAATCATCGTTGCTAAGAATATCACCTTATCTATTTACCTCAAACAGTAACCAACAATCTCTTAAAGCCACCAAACTTTATCAATAAAGTCAGTAAGGGGCAGATCAAAAGTATTTAGAAAGTGTGGATGAAAAATAGCATATTTCATAGCTATATTCCGTTCATACTCTAAAGACCGAGGTCCAACCAAACTTGATTAGGGTCACAGTTACGATACAGAGCGCTTACCCACCTTGGCGACAACCTGAAAAGATCGCCATGCAATACGCAACTGGTTGATCCAAGATAAGATAAACTTCTATTATTAGTTTAGCATTCACATTGTGTGACTGTTATGAACAACTGTTATAAACGGTACCTCAAACTCATTCAATCAAATGTTGTTAACCATAAAAGCGGGCATACAACAATAAAAACCAATTATCAATCGAACCTGAAGGAACCGTCACCACCGCCAAAAAAAGACCAAAACCAATTATGATACACCATCAGTTGGGCCAACGATCCTCATAAAAAGGAACGATCAACGCCGGCATAGAAACACCAAAACCAATTACGAATCGTCATCAATTTAGGAATCATCATGACCACAACCCTAGGCCGATCGTCACCAACCCAACAAACATTAGGGGCAACGATCAGGGTGAAAATTCGACCGTCATCACCCTAAATCGATCAACGTCAACCCATGAAATGTTAAGGACAACTGTCAGCGGCAAAAACGACATGCAAACCCAAAAGGATCGAGATCGAGAGAGAGAGAGAGAGAGAGAGAGAGAGAGAGAGAGAGAGAGAGAGAGAGAGAGAGAGAGAGAGATCATTTATGGGCGGCGAGAGATATGATTAAATAGAAAGAAAGATAACGAACCACGTACCCATGATAGCCATGGGTAGGGCACATGTACAAAAGAAACAATTAAAAATTGGAGAAAATAATAAAAAACACAGCTATTGTTTATAACACTCACACAATATGAATGCCAAACTAATATAAGTTATAATATATCTTTAAACATGCATTCATTACTGAATTCAAATTTATATATTAACAACGAGTGTACAATTTTTTTTTATTAACCCCAAAAGTAATGTTAATTTACTAATATATAGTTTGTAGGGGTGTTCACGGGTTGGTTCGATTCGGTTAATTGAAAATTTTTAAATATCCGTCATGGGGCGACTAATTATTTTTACTAGCCGAAACTGAACCGTACTAGGCAGGTAACCGGATATGTAGTTACCCGTGGTTCGGTTCTCGGTTAACCATTTTTAATGTTTAATCGAATTTAACCGTATAACAATAATGTGGTTTAGAACATAATATGTCATTTTAGTTGAATCAAATGACATTGAGTAAATAAAAGTCATATAAATGTCATATAATCGAAATTAATCTTATAAAGTTATTTCGTTTATTTATTCCCAAAAGGTTTAAATCGACGGGGAAACCCTGACCCCGTGCACCCTTTTGGGTGCCGACTGACCCTTCCCCAAGGACCAAGCCCCAGGCAATGAGCACCTGTTCCAGCGACCTTTATCCAGGAGTTAGGATTGAACCCATGGCCTATTTCTGAAAAGCCCTCCTTTGACCGGTCAACTGGACGTTTGCGGTGGAGGAGTGATACCAATGGAGCAATGCTCCTTTGGTTTATTACGATTACATTAATCATTTTCACACATAGATAATTAGAGATGCTTACATGAGGAGCTATAAAGTTGTTATATAATAAGAGTGATGCAATAAAATGACTAATACGTGTAAGTTATTTGAATGCAATAAAATGACTAATACATAGATAATTAGAGATGCTTACATCATGTTTTTTTTTTCTTCGATTTTTTGGTTTCGGATTAAACTATTCGATTTAGTTTGTCGGTTGCTCGGATTTTTTTAACACCCACCTTAATAGTTTATTCATTATTTACGGTTTTTGTGATTTTAAGGGGAGTAAATATAAAAGATAACGCCAAAAATAGATTGTGTCATTATTCTAATGTGTGTAATTAAAGGAAACTAGAATACGAGTATTATAGTCGGTCATGTTTTAAGGTATGTAATCCTGATAAGGAAAATAGATTGAGTGTTTTCGTAACAACCCTAATAAAACCATGGCGATCGAGAAACTCAACATTCCTGAACTACAAGATGCTAACTTAGCTGGTACATCTGTTTCGGAACACTGCACTTTAAATTAATTCTAACAAAAGGAGATCTTGCCACATATTTTGTAGTAAGCTAGCTTTCTTTCTCTTTGTTACTTGATACGTGTATTCACACAGGGACGGAACCAGGGTGATCCCGAGACACCCATGAATTTTTGTTACATTGTGTTAAGTTCCTTAAAAACTTTTATTTTTGTTAGGTTCTCCTTAAAAATTGTTTTTGTAGTATTGTTTAGTTAATTGTAAGTGCACTTGGTCTTTTTGTGTCATGGTTCCGTTTATTTTTTTACAATACAAAATCGGGCCTAAGCCCATTAAGTCACTCTTTTTTTTAAAAGAACCGGCCCCTTATAGTCTTATATAATTTTCATCTTTTTCTTTAAATCTTATTCGTACGTTCTCGTTTAATTTCCGCGTTTTATTTTTCTAAAGCGTAACTAACATTTCTGTGTAATAATACATTCGTAATATTTATTTTCTTGAATAATAGTATAAAGTTTATGATAGATCAAAACTGCGTATTTAATATTTTAAATTTTAAATACGGGTTTTACAGATCTCCAACCAAACTCGATTAGGGTCACAGTTACGATAGAGAGCGCTTACCCAACATGGCGGCAATCTCAAAAGATCGCCATGCAATACGCAACTGGTTGACCCAAGATAAGATAAACTTCTATTATTAGTTTAGCATTCACATTGTGTGAGTGTTTTGAACAACAGTAATAAACGGTACCTCAAACTCATTCAATCAAATGTTGTTTACCATAAAAGAGGGCATACAACAATAAAAACCAATTTTCAATCGAACCGGATAAGAAGGAATCATCACCAACGCCAAAAAAAAGACCAAAACCAACTATGATACACCATAAGTTGGGCCAACGATCCTCATAAAAAGGAACGATCACCGCCGACATAAAAACACCAAAACCAATTACGAATTGTCATCAATTTGGGAATCATCATGGCCACAACCCTAGGCCGACCGTCACCAACCCAACAAAGGTCGGGGGCAACGATCGGGGTAAAAATTTGACCGTCATCACCCTAAATCGACCGCTGTCAACCCATGAAATGTCGAGGGCAACGATCAGCGCCAAAAACAGCATGCAAACCCAAAAGAATCGAGATAGAATATGAGAGAGAGAGAGAGAGAGAGAGAGAGAGAGAGAGAGAGAGAGAGAGAGAGAGAGAGAGAGAGAGAGAGAGAGAGAGAGAGAGAGAGAGAGAGAGAGAGAGAGAGAGAGAGAGTAATGCAATAAAATGACTAATACGTGTAAGTTATCTGAATATCATGTATAATATGCAGGGTTCGGTTCGGTTAACTAGATATTTAAAAGTAAAAACCGAAATTGAATCGTGATGAGCGGGATTTTTTCGGTTTCAATTTTTTATGTTTTGATTTTTTCGGTTTTGGATTAAACTATTTAGCTTGGTTTGTCGGTTTCTCGGTTTTTTTAACACCCACCCTAATAGTTTGTTCATTATTTACGGTTTTTGTGAGATAAGGGGAGTATATAAAAGATAACGCCAAAAATAGTTTGTGTCGTTATTCTAAGGTATGTAATTAAAGGAAAACTAGAATATACGAGTATAGTCGGTCATGTTTTTAGGTATGTAAACCTGATAAGGAAAAGAAGTTCGATGACTATACAAGGGGGGATTTTCAACATTCACTGTGTATTCGTAACAATCCTAATACTAACTAACAACCATGGCGATCGAGAAACTCAACATTCCTAAACTACAAGATGCTAACTTAGCTGGTACACCTGTTTCGGAACACGAACTTAACCAAGACATATATTCACACTAGGACGGAACCAGAGTGGGTATGGATTTTTGTTACATTGTGTTAAGTTCGTTAAAAAACTTTGATTTTTGTTAGATATTTAGGTTTTCCTTAAAAATCGTGTTTATAGTATTGTTTAGTATATTGTAAGAACACTTCGTCGTTTTGTGTCATGGTTCCGTCCTTGTATCATGAACAATCATTTATTACAATTTTTATTATTGTTTGCAGACGTCTGAAATGGAAGATAAATATGGTGTGTTTCCTTTGGAAGGCGAGTTGCTTAATGTGAGGGAAGCAAGTCCTCAAGAACTGGAGAATAACACTGACATTCAAAATATTAAGACGATTCTTGGCCTCGAAGATGGTAAAATTTATACAAATGTTAAGGAATTGAGATATGGACACTTGATGATTATGGTCGATGAGGTGTGTACCGATAACTCTTACTATGCGTTGACAATATCAAGTATCTGCAATTTTTTATGTTTATAGATGTGTTTTGCAGGATCATGATGGTACACGGATCAAAGGGCTATTGATCAACTTCCTTCACTATTTCTGGCCATCTTTACTAAAAGTCGAAAACTTTATGAAGTGGTTCGTAACACCGATTGCTAAGGTCTCTCACAAGAGGACTAAGAACATGCTCTTGTTCTATTCAAGGTCTCAGTTTAAGGCGTGGAAGGAAGAATTGGGAAACGAGTTCAACCAGTTCGATGTAACGTCCTATAAGGTTTGTTTATGAAAATTTTGAATAGCAGCTATATATATACATTCTTGTTTTTGCAATTTTTATTATTTTCCGTTATCTCTAGGAGCTGGAAACTACGAAAAGTGACGAACCAGGAGATTATGATTTTGATCAGCACATTAAGGACTTTGTTTGGGATAATGACGAGGATGGTGATGCAATTGAGCTTGCCTTTAGTAACAAGAAGCTCGAGGAGAGAAAGCACTGGCTTCAAGCCTCTGAGGTTTGGCGTTTTTCAACTTAATTTTGGTGTCGAATGTGATTGATAGAATATCATCGTGTTAGATCGAAAGATATCATTTACTAGGGTGAAATTGATTAGGCCAGAATACACTTTTCGCTCCTTTTAAAAAAAAAACGTATCAAATATGCAATGCCTTAAATACTTGCAGGTTGTGCTCAAACCGTGATGTTTCTAGCAATTGTTCAAACCACTCGTTGAGTCAGCTTCCAAAATCTTACTGAATAATTTACATGTTAAGTTTGACCCGTTTACATCATGGAGACTTGACACGAATTTGATTACAATCATCGTTTCTTGATGCAGGATGGTACTCATCTTGACTTAAAGGAGAAGGGCATCCGATACCGCGACTTCATGAACAAAGAGTTCAAGCAATATGCACTGGCTGATCTCCAAAGATCAATCCCATCAATGCTGGACGGGTTGAAACCTCGCGAAAGAAAAATCCTATTCTTTGCTCTCCAGAAGCCCATAATTCAAGAAATTGGTGTTACTGAGTTTAGTGTTTATGTGTTTGATCACTCTCGTAATGATGATGGTGAGGTGACGCTAGTTGATACCATTATTGGCATGGCCCAAAATTACGTTGGTAGTGACAACATTAACCTTCTTCAATCAAATGCGCGATTTGGTACACGATATATGGTGAGATATAGAAGAATTTGAACATATACTGTTTTGTATTCAATTGCATATTCTAAAGTATTATTCCTTTGCAGGGCGGTAAAGATCTTGCAGATGGCACATCGCTTTTCACTCGGCTCTCTCCTATCACACGGTATCTTTTTCACAAGGATGATGAACTTCTTCTCAACTACATGAATGAGGATGGTCAATCTATTGAGCCGGCATGGTAGTTTATATACTCTAAGCGTATATGATATTGTTTGAATTGGTTGTTAACTTGTTATAATGATTTTTTTTTTGAAAAAGGTTTATTCCAATCATCCCAACGGTTCTGGTAAATGGAAGTGAGGCAAGAGGAGCATGGAGTTCGTTTATTCCAAATTATAATCCACGGGACGTCATTGCAAACCTAAAACGCCTACTGAATGGTGAAGAAATGGTGGCTATGCTTCCGTGGTACAAAGGTTTTAAAGGAAAGATTCTGAAAAGCGCATCAGATGAATACACCACATACGGAATTATAACCGATGACAAGGATGCTCTTATGATCACTGAGCTCCCAGTAAGGAGTTGGACTCGGGATTACATGAAATTTTTGGAGGCAGCTTCACGGGGTAGCAAAGACATTCTGGTAAATTAACAATTTTAATTAGTTCACGCGTATATTGTATTTTTATTTTATTATCTTTATAGCTTTTAAATGGCAATCCTATGCAGTTTTACAAGTCTCGCAGTGATGATTCTAGTAGTGTGCATTTTGAAATTACCATGACTAAAGATCAAATGGACAAAGCAAGAAAAGAGGGGTTCTCGAAAAAACTGAAGCTAACAACTACATTAAGCACAGCTAACCTGTATGTGTTTGATGCAAAGGGTAAACTAAGAATGTATGACACCCCTGAGAAACGTAAGTACGATATACTCTTAATTTATTCTCCGACTCTTCATATTGATTTATACTCTTGATATTCTTTGTGCGTACAGTTCTTGAGGATTTCTATCACCTTCGTCTTGAGTTTTATGAAAAGAGGAAGGTAAGTTGGATGCTCCTTTTTCATCTTTAATAGATTAACAAACTCTGTACTAATCCAAATGCTGTCATGGCTAACAGACATCTCTGCTTCACGAGCTCAAGATAGCTTCATTGAAACTGAAAAACAAAGAGAGGTTTGCCCGTCAAGTTTGGGATAGAGAACTTGATTTGTCCAAAACGAAAAATCAGATTTGTGTTGAATTAAAGGACAAAGGTTTCAAATCTTTACAATCAATTGAAAGGGAGGCAAGGGAAGAAACACAAGAGGGGGAGGAGGAAGATGTGGCAGTGAAAGGATATAAAGGATATGATTACTCCTGAGTTAGAGCATCTCACCGCTGCTACTCCTGAGTCTTTATGGCTAACAGATCTGGCTGCTCTTGATAAACAGCTTGCTCTTGTGAGAAATGAAACCTTTATCTTTGCTAATTTTATGACAAGTACGATGATTATGTGAACTAATAAAAGTATCGCTTGCAGGAAAAATATCCTGAAGCAAAATATACTGAAGCAGAAAAGAATGCACGAGCAAAACGAGCAGGAGATGCAGCCCGACAAAGCACGAACAAGAAGAGACGTATGTGGTGACTGATTCAGATGAAGAGAGTGAGGAGTTGGAGGAAGAAAGGAAAGGAAAAGAGATAAAGAGTTAGAGCATCTCACCACTACTACCCGCAAGTCTTTATGGCTAAGAGATCTTGTTGCTCTTGATAAACAACTTTCTCTTCTGAGAAATGAAACCTTCATCTTTGCTAATTTTAAAAAATGTAATACAAGTGATTATGTGAACTAATAAAGATATCGCTTGAAGGAAAATATCCTGAAGCAAAATATACTTAGAGAGAAGTACAACCGGTCAACCACCTCATGAGCATAGTTCTCACTGCGACCGGTCAACGACACATGAAAACCTATTGGATGTAGTGGTTCATAACACTTTATGATGCACCTACCTAAGGGAAACCGGTCAACCACCTCATGAGCATAGTTCTCACTGCGACCGGTCTAGTTGTTCATACTGTTACTCAAGTTCGGAAATTCAGACGTGTTAATATGATAACAAACTAAAATTTAACCAAATAGAACATATATAAGACAATACCAAAGTAATATAGTATTTAAAACATTGTTAACCAATATTACAAGCAACCAAGTAACAATTTAGAAAAAAAATCTACCAGCATATAAAAGTTATTCAATCCGTTAAACCGAAGTTTCAGAAACTGGAATACGAAAGATAATAGGGACTTCTGAAATGTAGATCTATGGAGAAATGCTCTGTGGACTTGCAACATCAAACTCTTGGACTGAGCGAAAACTGAAAAACATAATAGGAAGAGAGTAAATTTGATTGTAATTTAATAAGACTACTAACCCCTTTTTCACAATTTCAGGAAGTAGATAGAATGATAATTCAAGCTATCTAAATGATAGTACATGAAAATTAAACCAAATCTTACTATCACATAAACATAAGGAATCAAAAGGTTGTAAACTACAAACCTACAACTCAAAAAACACCTTCATTTACCATTAAAATGTAGAAGCGAATGATTAAGCAGGCTGCGGTGGTTCAATTTAGATGCTTTGGAGATCTAGTTTTCTTCTTTTTCGCCTTCCACTTACAGCTGTTTTGACTGTCAGATCTCCTTCCTCCTGCATGTAAATAGAAAGTGATTCATGAAATAAATACAATGCTTGCGCAAATTTATCAAACAACATAACTAAACCCCACCTTAGCATGAATCCTATTTGTATGAGGAGATATAAGGCTCTCCACGAACATAGGTGCAAATTTGTAGTCCCAAAGCTTCATTGTCGTCGCATACCTCCTGGAAAAGTAAAAATTCTCGTGTGGATTGTACTGCAGCACTTTCGCAGCCCTGCTACCACCACTCAACTCTCTATCATGTGGGTTGAGTTTCCAAGACTCTTTTACAGTGTTGTTTTCCATTACCCATTTGTATCTGATAGTTTGATACAATTCATTTCTATATATTAACATGAATTGATCATCATCAGTTACCCCGAGTCTGTTAAAATCTAAACACTGAGATTTCTTAGAATCATATGGCAGGCGAATTTCTTTGAATCCCTCTTTAGTTAAATCAAAAGAAAGAATAATTTTCTTTTTATTTTGATCTTTCATAAGCCAGTTAATTGTTCCCTGGTATAGGATACCATGGTTACAATATTCAATAAACTCATAGTTTACATCTTTAATAAACTCCCAACTGTTCGATCTCAACTTGAAGACATAGAATTTCGTTATCTTAAGTTTCTTGAACCCTACTATAACCTTGTAATCATCCGTAGATGAATCATACCCAAAACCGCAACATAATATAGCTCTTTTAGGAATTTCAGTAAGCCTAGGCAGTTTTCTAACATCTCTAGTATAAGGATTGACTACTTCAAGTTCATTATCACAAAGATAGATGCATAAAAGGCCATTCGAAGAACCAACAATATGATGTCTGGTTTTTCGAAACAATGCCGTTAAACTCTTACAGCCTGCCTCACCTATAGCGA
The DNA here is from genome assembly GCA_025667525.1 of Glebionis coronaria. Lineage (NCBI taxonomy): Eukaryota > Viridiplantae > Streptophyta > Magnoliopsida > Asterales > Asteraceae > Glebionis > Glebionis coronaria. The sequence goes on from JANFOE010000106.1 coordinate 144,444, forward strand.
TCTTTTTAAGTTCAATTGCATGATGGTTGTTGCAACTATTGATTAGATGAGCTTTAGCAAAAGGAGAACTTGATATCAAAGAATACCATGACTTACAAACTCTCTTGTATTTAAGTAGACTTGGGACATCCAATCGGGCGAGTATCTTATCAAAGGGTAAAACCTCTGCCATTACAAAACGACCGAAACAAGAATGTGTTGAAGAGTTATGGCATTCACTTAAGGTCTTCCTTTAATTTTTTTCGAAAATATTTGAACTATAATTTTGAACATTTAAAAATTTGAGATAGCAAATACTTTCCAGTTGTGCTTTTGATTTTCATAATTGTTTGATATTATTTCTTTAATTTTTACACGTATTACTCTATATAGAATGCACGTTCAACATTGCCACAATTTATTCAAAATTGCCATATTTGTTTGTTTAACATTCTAACCACAGACAATTTATTCAACTTGCCATATATGTTTGTTTTTCAACTTTCAATATTCAACAATTGAACCCTTTATAGGTTACTAGACGAGTACCCGCGCTTAGCGGCGGAAATTGCTAACGACAGATAATTAACAATATGTGATATCTGAAAAGATCAAAATAAAATTACAATCACTCGTAACATGCGATAAATTCTTGACATGTACCAAACAATCTAGAAAAACACTTAATAAAACCTAAAAATGAAACATTACATTAATTATGAGATAGAATATAAAAACATATGTAATCGGTCTCTTATTAGATTATTAAAAATTCATTTGATTCGTTAAAAATCGAATAAAAAAGAGATGTTTCAATAGCCCATTTCAAAAATATTATTATGGTCCGCAACTTTTCACTTGTAATTAACTTTTTAATTAACTCGCTCATTGAATGCTACACATATATCTTGGTCTCTTGGAACCATGTTATGGAGTAATAAAAGACACTACATACGGAGATCAGAACTCATCGCGGATAATTAGATTGCATGTTAATAAATATAGACGAGTAGCAGTGCATATCAATATAGTTTCTATCAACAAACAATTACAATTGCAATATTGTGTTAAGTATTTCGTATAACATCAAACAAGTTGAAAATATCGAAATATAATATCAGAAGGTCGTAACATGTAATAGTTCAACTCAAATAATAATCTTAACATGTATTATAGGATTAAGATGAAAATCAATGAATTTTTAGCCTTCAATACATTAAAAACAAAAAAAAATTATATTAACCACTTAGTATTTTCATCAACCAAATCTCTAAAAGACACTAATATATGTAAAAAAAATATTAATTGATAATTTATTGAATACGAAATATTTAGTTACTCTTGTTAATTGAGTTTTATAATAAAACTCGTGTCATGTTTTAAATGTACTTAACTACATTTTAATGTAATATAATACAAAAATTAAAAATTCAAAAAACTTTACATTAAAACTATCTCATTATTGTTTTAATTTATATATTTTAAGTTTTAAGTATTCTTAAATTTTCAAAAATAAAGATACATCTTTTACATTTATAAAAAATGAAGATAAATTAAATATCACATATCTATAGTGCATAGTAACTGATATAGTGTAATTCAAGAATCTTCATGAATGAGGTTTTTATTTTTGTAACTCATATCGTGTAAAAACAATCAAATAAAATTTCACGTGTAGAATAATTGAACCGATATAAAAATTAGTTTCATTCGAAGTGACAATATACTAATTTTTCACCAAATGACATTTTTTTGTTATGTTTAATAAATTCTGATGCATGACAATTTTTTTTGTTCGTTATACTTATTTATTCAAGTCACAATATGTTATATTGACCAAAAGTCGCTGATTAAAGAAGCATTTTAGTTGACAATAAAATTTCGTAATGTTCTTCTTCCCCAATACTCAATTGAAAATAGATCACCATCTATAATGTCCTGATTTAAAGATCAAGAATTAAAAATCAATCAATAAAAAATATTTAAAATTTAATACGTATATACTATGAATAAGCCAAAAAGTACCACACTAATGATTAGACATAACAGCCACAAAACAAGTTTAAACAAACAAACAGAAACCTAAGAAACAAAAACAAAAGTTATAATACACATGATAAAATATAAAAAAATCTTTTGACATTTACTAAACCACATAGCAATCCAACCAAAAGGTCATAACCACACTCGAAACACCAATATTCATTGATCATACGTCATTAACTTTTTGAGCTTCAACTCAAGGGAGGAACAACGTTTGATGTAGAGCCACCAGGAGATGAGAATGGTGAGCTGAAGGTGTGGGTGTTTTGTATGTTTGCATGCCCTTCATAATAAAACCTTTTCTTCCTCTACTACAAATGTAGTAAACATGCAAAGATAAATTAGCAATCTGTTAATTCAAGTAATACAACCCATAAAGCTTTAGGTGGTGTTTCATACATCATACAAACATTTACTGAGTGTTTGGGATGTCGAGCATAATGTTACGAATCAAAGAGGCTGAAGCTGTAATAAAAAAAACAAAGCGTTTCACAGAAATATATTAAACTTGTTTTTCAGTTCGACAACATTTGCGATAAATAATAGTGTAACAAAACGAACCTCAAGATTATCATCTACGTTTCTTTTATTTGAAAAATTCATGTCTTCGGTTTAAGTGTTTGTGTTGTTTGCGAATGATTAACCCTAAATGTTGGTTCAATTCTTTATATAGGCATTTTTCTTCTTTGTAATTCAAATTCAAACTTTTTTGAATCCTGCAAGAATGTCAACCCAACCAAATCAAATGTATAATTTCAAGAATTATATTTTCTTAAATTAAGGTTTGTTTTCCCAATTCGTGTATACTCTAAGAATGATTCAACTCTCCTTAATTAAAGGTATTAAGAGTATAATTTCCAAGAAGTGCATTTCCTAATAAAGAGTTTTCAATTTTCAACATTTCCGTGTGTATCATCTGTTCAAGTTTTTAATTTTCAAGCATTGGAGGCAATTAATTAATTTCCAGTAGTACATTTCCTAATTTAAGATTTTCCAATTTTCATGTGTGTATATCTCATATGGTTCAAGGTTTTCAGTTTTCATTCGTGTATAGATGCCTATACATACACACGTTTTTGCAAGTCTAAGTTTTCAACATTTCCATATATACCATATTTTCAACATTTCCTAAATTAGAGGGTTTTTCAACATTCAAGGTTTTGGGGTTTTTCCTTTATAAGTAGTAGAGATTAGACGTGTACCTGCGTATAGCGGCGGATAGTTTACGAAATCCTAACTGTGATCGAACCGATAAATTGGTGACTCGCTCGGATTGACCCGATAGTCGCACTCGTGACCCGGTAGCTCGATCGGGCTCACCAACCCGTATAATGCTGACTCGACTGGATTGACCCAGTGGTCGAACCCGTAACACGGTGAATTGATCGGGTTGACAAGGTGGTCAAACCCGTTACCAGATGGCCGGACCTATGATGTAGTGGCTAATACACTTGTTTTTTTATTTAAGCATTATGTTTATATATGGAAATATTGAATTTTCATTTTTTAAAACTTTCAAACATGAGCTCTTTATATATTAGTACTAGACGAATACCCGCGCATAGCGGCGGAAATTGCTTAGCATCATATAATTAATGATACGCTTCTATGCAATTGTCGATAAAACAATAGAAACTTGAAAAGCCGATAGCAAGAAAAACTGAGGAATAACTTACGATAAAGATTTAGAATCACACGAGAACACATCCTTGAGTATTATTTAAATCTTATGAAAATAATAGAGTAGTATTGTATTGCAAATGTTGTTTTATATGATTCAGGTATATAATTTTTTCTTTTCCTTTAGTTTTTTACTTAATTTTTAAAATTTATAAAGTTTATTGCTTAGTTTGATAAAAGAGATGACGTTGACTTGATACCAACAAGCAAATTAGATTGCAATCTTTCAATATTGAAATATTCAACGGTAGCTTCTCTATTATTAATAGAATCGTGCCATCGAATAACACAAGCACCAAATCAAGAGTAAGAAAAAACACAATGTAAATCTTAATGTAAAGCAACAATATGCAAAACATGCATTCAAGACAAATTATTTATTTACAGAAATAACTTCTAGTCCACTCTTATATATAAACTTGAAAATTGAAAGAAATAGATGAATAAAACACACACAACATTACAACCAACTTTATGATACTTCTCATTTGAAAGAGATGATGATACATGGATAAAAGAATTCTTCAACCACACGATTCCTATACATTGCAAATGATATTCAACCCAACCTGGGAAGTAAAATATAAATTTTATTAGTATAACTACATATATGTTTGTTAATGCAAATTGTAAATCGAAAATAGAACTATGTGCAAAGAAAAAAAATTAATAAGTCATCCGCAAATACATTTTGAAGAGTGTCTATATGAACACTATTTATTTAAAATATCATTCAAAGAGATAAATAATTGAGTGTACCTGAAGTATTTTTTGCTATCTTTGAATGTTTCATGAATTATTTCTCATTTTAGACGATGCATGGCGCAGGTAGACATGATCCTTGATAATATGATGCATGGCGCAGGTAGACATGATCCTAGATAATATCACTTTGTACCTGTAATACTCGTCAATGTAAAACAATGGAACGACGTTTAAAAAGACAGAACAAAAGTAGATATACATATGATCTGTCACACCCCACCATGGCGGAATATGGGGCGCGACGTATGGATATCATCACAACAACAGCGTGTCTATAGAGAGAACTAAATGAAATTGAAATATCATAGATGGCGACACAAATGTCGTGACAATATCTCAACAATGCAGGCGTCTAGGTAAGTAGGTAACAGGCCTACCTCTTACCAAAGACATACAAATAAACAAACATCAAACATATAGGTACCACAAAGTTCACTTAATCAAAACACAAAATAAAATCTAAGAGGAAAGGGATTCCTCCGAATGCAATCCTAGCAGCCTCTATACTCTAGCCACTTCTAACATCATCTTGCACAACTACCTCACCTGAAAATGACACTAAAATCTGTCAACATAAAGTTGGTGAGAACATAGGTTTAAGTTATCTAGAACATCATAAGAAACCTCGACATCCGCTGTAAATAAGTTGAAGAAAAACAATTTATAGTAATAGACCATAATGTGATAATCATGCTACATGCATCCACAACAAAACTCAAGCCAAGAACCAATCACATCTACAATTCACAAAGCACATTAACAATCAAGAAGTATCCCGTCACACGCACAAGAACACACACCACACTATCCGGATCTTTCCCACACCACCTGTGGAAGATGAACTATATCCCCGTCGAGATATCTTGCCTCCGAAGAGACGATGCACAAGTACTCAGGACGGATCGTGCCCCACGCTCCACACACATCACAACTGGTCCCATAGACGCCCATACATCTATGTACCAAAGCCAATCACAATCCAAACAAGATTCACATAGTAGAACACGTACCAAAGCACATATGAGAACACATAAGCACGCAAGTCACACAATAACACATTTATGTCCACACATTTTAAAACATAGTACTAAATCATGTTAAAGAACATTTCAAGTGTCATCTCCATCCCATACTGGAAAAAAAAAACATTTAAAAACGTAGTAAAATGGGACTATGAACTCACCTGATTGCTTCTCCAAAGTCCTTGCTCTAGCCCCAAGCTAATAATCCAAAAACACATAAATCAATACATGAACCAACCTCTAAAAGACATCTAACCTCCTCTCATATAAATACCCCATTTATAACTCTAAACACCCCATTACCCTTCCTTAACAAGTCCTTAACTTGGTTAAGTTTAATAACTATCCCGTTCATATTTTACACAAAACAGTCCCAGTTTTTAGGTCTCAAAACTTTAAGTCAAATGTCCACTTAAACATACCCATGGTTTCTGTAAAAGGAATATTCATACCCTTACATATGTTGACTAACACCTCCCACTTGACCTAACCTTAAAGCTACTGTTAAGGCCCCGATATACATATATTTACTTTTGTCATTCCAGATTTCCTGATTTTAAACGTACTAAAAGTTTGTTACCATTAAGGGGTCTTACCCTAAACCAAAACCTTAGCCCAAGTGCAGATCCTTATTACAATATATAAACCATCTCTCACATTCGTGAGAAGATCCTAATGCAACCCTAAGTACCCCAAACAACCCAAAACTTAAAAAGAAAACAGGCTGGATTCAAAACTGTTTTGACCTCCGACTGTTGTAACCTGTTTTTGACCCACTTCCGAACCTCCAATTTAGTTCTCGTTTCTTGCATTGGAAAGCCACTTCAAATACCTTTTCAGGGGTATGTGGATCGTAAGATAAGAGTTTGTAGAACTCCCTATATGATCAAAACAATGACCCAAAATTCTGCCCAGTTTTTAAAAACGGGTTTAACAAAATCAACCTCATTAATTAACCCTAATCCCTCTAATTACAAGCCCTAATTTATGTGATCATCATATTATGATTAATACAACATTAATTTACTGTTTTTATATTAAACCCTAACCCTAATCCATCAATAGATGATTAAATAAACATAAAAACAATTTAATTAAAAGGAGTATTAAAGATTTTACCTTAGAATTTTTGAAAGAAGAAAAATTAATGAAGAACCCTAAAACCACCATTTATGCCGACCAAACCTTGATTTCCAGGGATTTTATGAGTGTTTTGATTAATAAAAATACTTTATATACTTTCCTAACATGTCCTTGGCCCATATACAAAAGCCTGGTTCCCTTTTTCCCTTTTTTCCCCTTTTCTTTTCTTTTTTTTCACATAACCGACCTATACCCATCAAAATTCGTTTTTTATTTCTTTTTATTATTAATATATGTATTATTAATATTACCTTAATTTACCTTAATTTATTTCAGCTCCTAAAGCTCCCAAAACCTCAAAACCGTAAAACTAGTCAAATTTACGCGTTTTACCGTAAAAGACGTAAAATATACACTTTTAAAAAAAATCTCAAATTTTGAAATAAACTTTATAACTAAGTCCTAAATGACTTAAAACCATCCCGAAAAATATTCATATGGATAATTACCTCACCCGAGACCTCTAAAGGCTAAACCGTAAATCCTAAAAAAATACTATTACTATAATACTTATACGTATACGTAAACACTACAATATCACCATTTTCATTTCATAGTCACCACTTGTGAGCTCATGAACATGAAATAACCGTTCCTCGATTTACTTATGAGTACTCTATACTCATAAACGATAACCACACCAACCTCGTTCACACAAAATAAACACGTAAACACACAATTCAAGTAAGCACACATAAAATAACCTAAAAGTAAGACCAAGTGACCAACCCAAAACCACGGTTGTCACATCACTCCCTCCTAATAGAAATCTCGTCCCGAGATTCACTCCCAAACTCAAACTTATTCTCAGCAAACAAACGAGGATGCATATCCCTGATAAAACCTTCACGTTCAAACGTGAACTCAGTTTACACGAAAATAATCTCAACCAACAACACATGAGCCTTAACCGTCCGCGAGGAAACTTATCAAAACCATGAAGTTATGTAACCAACCTAACTAAATCTCGCAACTCATCAGACAAGAACTGTCTTGAAACCAAGTTAGGAGCCGTCACATAACTCAACGGGTTTAACACTGTCACCCCGATTTCAGTCTTACTCATAAGTACCATAAATCAAAACTCATCAAAATATAACCACGTATAATAAGGTCTAAATAACTCTCAAATTCCTTCCCAACTCATCTCTATGTTAACCCTCCATGTGTTCATTACCGCAAAATACCCAAAACACGAGTTTAAACCATATTGTCCAAAAATTAACCTTGAACTCAACACTTGTACAATTAATTCGACCAAGCTACTGACTTCCAATTACGAAACTTTCTGAATATTTGAAAAGTATGTTTCGAGTACATAATTTTAGGCTTTTGAATCACCCAAAAACCTTTAAAAACGAATAAGTTATGACCAAAACGATTTTTCTCAAAATCTGCCTAGGCATTAGCGACAGTTTCTGACAGTTAGCGATATATTTTGACAGTTTAGCGACAGTTTCTGCCTACTCCGCTTTATACCAAAAAAAACAATTTTTAAACCCTAAAAAAACCCCGTTATTAATTACAAAATTCAAGGTCTAATTTATTTTAATTCTAGAAAATTTAAACTCTCACCCATCATATGATTAAGACATGATTTAACATATTTAAGTTAATAAGAACAAGAATTCTAACTAAAGAACAATAACTTTAGGTGATCAAAACCAAAATATTTTAGAATAAAAAGGCCATGCTTATATGAAAAAAAAATTATATTCCACCTTATTTCAAACACGTTTTCGACACTTCCTTATTTCATCGACTACCAACAACTATTTTTTTTTTCAATTTGCAAGTTCTATATTTTTTTTACCATGTATAACTCGAAACAAAAGACATCGTTACCCCAAAAAGAAATCTCCACCATCTCAAAATCCTTCACGCCAAAAGTACCGTACAAACAAACATGTGAAATGAGGACCGGAGAAATGCGCTACTACATAAGTTGAACATCTCAAAGAGAAACGAGCTAGCAACCATCCCAAGAATACAACCGGTAAGTAGAAAATAATTTTACATACATAGGCATAAGCGTACATACACTCAAATCCATCTAACATATACTATACAAGCATGTATTAACTCTCTTTCATGCAATCATACTTGAAAGTCCAGTGGTGTTGTGGCACATATATAATTATGTAGGCCTCCATAATTATACATGTTCCCTTTCACCAATGTACTCCCTCCTATGATGACACTTATAAGAAATTAATACTACACATAACACATAATCCGACACCTCACAAGCACATAACCACACAAGATAAGATCCAAAACCCCATGTATTAAAATAACATAGTCAATGCACGAAACACATAAACTCGTAGTTCAGTTGAACCAGCGTAGACAAAATTCAAAATGTATAAAGAACATGAAAACATAATTAAACGAAATCCAACAATAACTAGCGTATACGACCATGGTTCCACCCGCACTAATCAAAACTCGTAAAGAAAATAACATGTAGTTAAGTATGAACCATAGTAGTTCATAACCTAACAAATACTGCAAAAATAATATTCTAACACATCAATTACTATAAAATGCACACATACTCCTATGACGCCTATATGCAGGGACCCTTAAGCTATAGACTAGGCTACACGACTAGGAAACCTAATTCTCTATAACCATTGGCTCTGATACCATTCTGTCACACCCCACCATGGCGGAATATGGGGCGCGACGTATGGATATCATCACAACAACAGCGTGTCTATAGAAAGAACTAAATGAAATTGAAATATCATAGATGGCGACACAAATGTCGTGACAATATCTCAACAATGCAGGCGTCTAGGTAAGTAGGTAACAGGCCTACCTCTTACCAAAGACATACAAATAAACAAACATCAAACATATAGGTACCACAAAGTTCACTTAATCAAAACACAAAATAAAATCTAAGAGGAAAGGGATTCCTCCGAATGCAATCCTAGCAGCCTCTATACTCTAGCCACTTCTAACATCATCTTGCACAACTACCTCACCTGAAAATGACACTAAAATCTGTCAACATAAAGTTGGTGAGAACATAGGTTTAAGTTATCTAGAACATCATAAGAAACCTCGACATCCGCTGTAAATAAGTTGAAGAAAAACAATTTATAGTAATGGACCATAATGTGATAATCATGCTACATGCATCCACAACAAAACTCAAGCCAAGTACCGATCACATCTACAATTCACAAAGCACATTAACAATCAAGAAGTATCCCGTCACACGCACAAGAACACACACCACACTATCCAGATCTTTCCCACACCACCTGTGGAAGATGAACTATATCCCCGTCGAGATATCTTGCCTCCGAAGAGACGATGCACAAGTACTCAGGACGGATCGTGCCCCACGCTCCACACACATCACAACTGGTCCCATAGACGCCCATACATCTATGTACCAAAGCCAATCACAATCCAAACAAGATTCACATAGCAGAACACGTACCAAAGCACATATGAGAACACATAAGCACGCAAGTCACACAATAACACATTTATGTCCACACATTTTAAAACATAGTACTAAATCATGTTAAAGAACATTTCAAGTGTCATCTCCATCCCATACTGGAAAAAAAAACATTTAAAAACGTAGTAAAATGGGACTATGAACTCACCTGATTGCTTCTCCAAAGTCCTTGCTCTAGCCCCAAGCTAATAATTCAAAAACACATAAATCAATACATGAACCAACCTCTAAAATGGTTCATCAACCTATGATGGACATCTAACCTCCTCTCATATAAATACCCCATTTATAACTCTAAACACCCCATTACCCTTCCTTAACAAGTCCTTAACTTGGTTAAGTTTAATAACTATCCCGTTCATATTTTACACAAAACAGTCCCAGTTTTTAGGTCTCAAAACTTTAAGTCAAATGTCCACTTAAACATACCCATGGTTTCTGTAAAAGGAATATTCATACCCTTACATATGTTGGCTAACACCTCCCACTTGACCTAACCTTAAAGCTACTGTTAAGGCCCCGATATACATATATCTACTTTTGTCATTCCAGATTTCCTGATTTTAAACGTACTAAAAGTTTGTTACCATTAAGGGGTCTTACCCTAAACCACAACCTTAGCCCAAGTGCAGATCTTTATTACAATATATAAACCATCTCTCACATTCGTGAGAAGATCCTAATGCAACCCTAAGTACCCCAAACAACCCAAAACTTAAAAAGAAAACAGGCTGGATTCAAAACTGTTTTGACCTCCGACTGTTGTAACCTGTTTTTGACCCACTTCCGAACCTCTAATTTAGTTCTCGTTTCTTGCATTGGAAAGCCACTTCAAATACCTTTTCAGGGGTATGTGGATCGTAAGATAAGAGTTTGTAGAACTCCCTATATGATCAAAACAATGACCCAAAATTCTGCCCAGTTTTTAAAAACGGGTTTAACAAAATCAACCTCATTAATTAACCCTAATCCCTCTAATTACAAGCCCTAATTTATGTGATCATCATATTATGATTAATACAACATTAATTTACTGTTTTTATATTAAACCCTAACCCTAATCGATCAATAGATGATTAAATAAACATAAAAACAATTTAATTAAAAGGAGTATTAAAGATTTTACCTTAGAATTTTTGAAAGAAGAAAAATTAATGAAGAACCCTAAAACCACCATTTATGCCGACCAAACCTTGATCTCCAGGGATTTTATGAGTGTTTTGATTAATAAAAATACTTTATATACTTTCCTAACATGTCCTTGGCCCATATACAAAAGTGTGGTTCCCTTTTTCCCTTTTTTCCCCTTTTCTTTTCTTTTTTTTCACATAACCGACCTATACCTATCAAAATTCGTTTTTTATTTCTTTTTATTATTAATATATGTATTATTAATATTACCTTAATTTACCTTAATTTATTTCAGCTCCTAAAGCTCCCAAAACCTCAAAACCGTAAAACTAGTCAAATTTACGCGTTTTACCGTAAAAGACGTAAAATATACACTTTTAAAAAAAATCTCAAATTTTGAAATAAACTTTATAACTAAGTCCTAAATGACTTAAAACCATCCCGAAAAATATTCATATGGATAATTACCTCACCCGAGACCTCTAAAGGCTAAACCGTAAATCCTAAAAAAATACTATTACTATAATACTTATACGTATACGTAAACACTACAATATCACCATTTTCATTTCATAGTCACCACTTGTGAGCTCATGAACATGAAATAACCGTTCCTCGATTTACTTATGAGTACTCTATACTCATAAACGATAACCACACCAACCTCGTTCACACAAAATAAACACGTAAACACACAATTCAAGTAAGCACACATAAAATAACCTAAAAGTAAGACCAAGTGACCAACCCAAAACCACGGTTGTCACATGATCAGTTGCAAAAATGAAAATATTAGACGGAGAATGTTTCATGTAAACAAAATTCACACAAAAAACGAAAAAGCATAAATTCACACCACAAATGAAAAAGCAGAAAAAACGTAAGAAAAAATTACTAAAAAAAGGTACTGATAATGTTAAATTTTATTCAAACCTTCTCATCCATGAAGATAATTTACATTTGCATATTGATCATAATATGCCTGTACGCAACCAATGACATTGTACCTAGTATGATAGGATGCACGATTGAAACTGGGATTTGATTTTGTTTTTGGTGTATGTTGAATCATTATATAGGGCTTAGAATTCAAATAAGATGTAATTTAATTAGGAAATGATTTAGGCATGATAGACCAAATTACGCATTAAAAGAATGTCTTAACTCATTAAGTACGTTATTGTTATCTATATCTATATCTATATCTATACTTCTATACTATTATATAAAGAGGCTAACTCCAAAGGAGGATAAAGAGCATCATCATAGTCCAAAGGAGGAGAATCATTCTCATTTGAGAAGTAGGTATTGAGAAAAGTAGTAAAATATTCCTCAAATGAGTAATTATCCAACGTATCAATAGTGTTTGGTGGAGGATCTTCACCAAAAGTAGGAGTAAGGTCATCATGAGAAGAATCACTCGAGAGAGTATCAACATCATCAAAATCATCATAAGTGGGCATGTCTGGATACTCTGAAACAAAAGCAGCATAATCATCCCCATCGGAACTAGAATCTGTATCATAATCATCATATATTGGTGGACGATCATAAATTGGTAGGGGATCCACGATTGGCTTTAAAAATGATGTGGTCTTCGTGTGAAGACAAAGTTATGAAAGGAATTTGGCCTTCAGCCTTCCAGTTGCAGGGACAGTACAGTTAGTTATCTATTCAAACAAAATCGACGAATTGAAAGATTCCACTTGCTACGTGGGTAACATTATTCTTTATAAAAACGTCAAATTGAACTTTATATATAAAAAGTGATTCAGTTTCACGTCAACACCTTATGTGGATGTTGCGGGCTAACAAAATTTGGAAACTCCCAGACACCTTAATTAAAGATTACTAACTTATGTTTTCTGAATGAAATACCTTTACTTGAATGTACTCTTAACTGGAATGCATTTCCTTTTTTTTTCCGGTGAGCGTAAAGAAACTGTGGAAGGAAGTGTAGCATGTGAATACGTAGCTCTCCACAAGTTGTCCTAAAGTTCTTGCTGAGATAAAGGTAGTTGGAATCAGAATCAGAATAAGAAGGGAAAGCAAGGTTTAACTCTCCTTCTGTACGTATGTGTGGGACTCCTTATTACTAATATGTGCGGTTTTATTAAATGTAGTAGGTACAAGTGTCAGACTCCTTATTACTAATATGTGATTGGATTGTTGTGGTGTGGTCTGCAGAGTTACAATCCAGTAGCTGGTTCTGTTCTCGGACGGTTAGAAGCTGAGGATGATGATGAACAGATGGTTGAGGCTGTTACTGATGGGAAGAAGGATAAGAAGAATAAAAAGGCAAAGGCTGTTGAAGAAGAAATAGCGGATGAAGAAGTCACCGCTAAGAAGGATAAAAAAGAAGAAGAAGAAAGACGTTGCTGAGGAGGCTGTTGAGGTGCAGACTGAAGAGAAGAAGAAAAAGAAGAGGAAACACACAGAAGCTGTTGAGGAGAAAACCGAGACACCAAGTAAGAAGAAGGATAAGAAAAAGAAGAAATCTGAAGAATGAAACGATTGACAAGTTTGACTTTTCTTTAGGTAAAGTATGCTGTTATGTACGTTGTAAGCTTTTTATTGTTAGATGCTGAGCAAAATCATAGGACAAGTAAACGTTGGTGTATCGTCTAATAAAAAGACCCTTGACGCTATTTTATTTTGTCAAAACTTGGTGCCAACACCTATAGAGAAGGACTATGATAGTAGTGTTTGCGTAAACAGCTTTTGTGCCACAATATCTGTTAAAAGTTGTTTCACTTGACCAAATTATGTCCAGTTTTTGTTCAGGTAACCCGCGGCGGAGCGCGGGCATCAATCCTAGTCTATCTATACTACATTATAAAGGGTGTATTCCTTTGGTTGAAAGTTGAAAATGTTGAATGGTTGAAAAATGTGGGTCCCACTAATCTATATCTATACTACATTATAAAGGGTGTATCATTTGGTTGAAAGTTGAAAATGTTGAATGCTGGAAAAATGTGGGTCCCACTAATGTATATTTATATTACATTATAAAGCGTGTATCCCTTTGGTTGAAAGTTGAAAATGTTGAATGCTTGAAAAATGTGGGTCCAACTAAAAACTACTACATGCAAATCTTATTCATTAAAAAAGATATAAACTTTGGTTAATTAAACAAATGGCACCCTTTCATCCAATTGAAACATACTTATAAGATATTTTGAATTATAACATGTTACAACGCTTTGCAATAAAAGTTTAATCTTTTGACATTATATTTTGAACGTCACCGAAACACTTACCACAATATCGCATCGTGTTATTTATCTGTTGCTAGACAATTTCCGCCGCTATGCGCGGGTACTCGTCTAGTTGTATAATAAAGCAAAATTTTAAGTTTGGCCAGTTTTTTATTTTTTTTAAGTTTGGCCTTTTGTAATCTCTAAAAAATTAAATCTGTTTTTAGTATGTAAGATTTTACTAATCATTATTTTTCTAATACCTGTCCAAAATTTTTAGTTTTTGTAATTTTTTAATGTTTTAATTTAATTGTTAACTATTTATAAGTTGAAAACATCTGATCAAGTTTATTATAATATTTTTGGTTGAAATTAATAATACAAATTTTAAAGTATATATTAATTAATTAGTTAATAATAAAACAGTCATTATACAAAAAATTATTAGACGATAAGTACGGACCACAAGCCCACAATCAGAGAGAAAAATCATTACTTCCTCAATCTCATTTTTATTGTTTATGTTTTTTTGGTATTAAAAATAAATAGTGAAATTTGATTAAATTTATTATATTAACCTTATTAGATATTATTATTACAAAATTAAAAAAGAAGTTTAATTAATTAATTAAAGGTAAAATTGTTATCTATACTACATTATAAAGAGCTCATACAAAAAGTTGAAAATGTTGAAAATTCAACAATTCCTTATATAGAATTGTTAAAAACTATATTTGAAAATTCAACACTGCATTATCATTCCTCCGGAGATGGTATTGAAGTAAAGTATTAGAAGGTAATATATTGCAATTTGTAATTAAGGCAAGTCTTCATACGTGTATAATTAATATCAAGCAAGTTTTGATATGCTGCCATATGAAAATAAAATAACATTTGTAACTTAGGAAATGTCTTATACTACTCGGCAAATATTAAAGGAAAGCATATTGACATAATTCTGATCTTATATACGCTGGAAATATAATATACACAGTCGGAAATGTGTTGGAAATGTCTTGAATGTATTCAATCTTAAAACACTATATATGGCAAGGATCTTTTAACAATCATAATGCTAATTCATTTCATAAATCAAATCGCATCGAAAGAAATAAGTGGAAATGATGAATAAAAATAATGTTTATGCTAATCTTGAGGTTAGAAATGTTTTTCTTTGTTCTTCTTAAGAAATTTAATTGGGTTGTTTCTTATACAGCTTCATCGCCAACTGTTTGTTATATTTTCTATACAATTCAAATGATATATGATTCGATTTTTTTTTATGATTCGATTCACAGGTATGCATCAAAGAAAATTTTGTAGCGGCAACTAAAATTCGAAATTAGACAAATGATAGGTATTCCCCAAATCTTGGATGATTAATGAGAATATAATTTTTGCGCTTACAACAGTGTTTTCTTCCTCATTGTAAAGGTTTGGTACAACTTTGATCATCCATATAAACCTTCTATAGAAGACGTCACCTTTCGGTATTTGATTATTCATTTGAAGTGGAGCATCTTGACTTGACTATCCATGAATATAGGCTATGGGTTTTTAAGTATCATTGCACTGATGATGTTTTTCTTGACAGATTACACTGATCATCTTACTTATGTTCACCCACCTATTTGATTACAGTATTAAATTTCATGTTTTTCTCTTATTATGTGTCTTTTCTTAAAAAAAATTATGTCTGACAAACGGAAGTTCGGTTGCATACAAGGGTGATTGTTCATGCATAACATTTATAGATATTTTTTTTGTTTATTTAATGTTACTTTTGATCTTTTTATTTTCTGCATTGATGGATTCTTTATGAATTTTGGTTTCTGTTTTATAGTTTGACTTACAAATTTTGAGTTAAATTTGATTAAGTTATTAAGATTGGGCAACTATGGTTACATACCTACTTTTTTAGTTGTTTTTGTGTTAAAAACATTTCAATATAATGATCTTTAAGGTGGTACCATTGTATTCAACTCTTCATGGGATAGGTACGTATATTTTACCCATTCCTTTTAGATGAAGAGTTCATGGAGCCTGTAACGTAATAAGAAGTGCATCAAAACTTATAATAATTGTGTTGTTGAAAAAAACTTATAATAATTGCTTGTACTTTTTGACTAATCAAACTGAATGTATCATGCATGAAGAATAGGGTTGCCCTTGATTTGAACTCAATTGGCTAGCAAAACCTGCAATACCTACTTAGCCACGTCCAGTGAAAATAGTTTGGATATGTGTATATGATAAAAGCAAAGAGGATCGTTGAATATATAGCCTTGAGGCAAGTTTTTAAATATTAAGCAAATCAAGAGTGAATCACGAATATCAAAGAAATAAGGCATGGTTTATGTAATCTCAAGGTAAAGCCATGTAAAAAGAGCAAAATTACTCAAAATCACATTAGAAACAATACCGTAATTCTGTATATAAACGGTTTTTTTAAACATTTGTATATTTAAAGCATTTTCAGCAAATTGATTTTTCCTTTATATATCCGTATAAATATTATAATAATATTTATTATACTTAAAATATGTCCAAATATACTTAAAATATGCCAAAAGCCATCAATGCAAAGATTTTTTCTTAATTAGTTTAATCATACTTATATTTCTTATTATAAAAATTTAATTAATTAGTTAAAAGTAAAACTGTTATCTATTAAAAACGTCTGAAAAAATGAAACAAATTTCATTTTTTTTTAAACTGTGTGTTTTTTATCGGGAGACAATAATTTTGAAACGACATAGAAAAAATAACAATAAAACAATCTTGCAACCAAGCAACCTTATTTAAATTTATCTTTTTGCATATAACACTAAATGGTGTATTCATTCGCTGGATCTTTTCAAACCCTAACATAAAGAAAATCAGGGTCGTCTCAAAGAATTTTGTGGCCCTGTGTCATTACTTGATGGAGGCTCTACTAAATACCAAAAGTACATGTAAAACAAATATATCGAGTGACAATAAGTAACAAGTATATCTATACGAATAATGTCAAAATAGTGCATTTATAAATAATACAAAATGTCATCTTTTGGTAGCCCCTTTTTTGTGGTGGTCTTGTGCGAACGCACCTGTTGCATTCCCAATATCCGGTCTTAGAGAAAATAATATGTGACGTGTCAAGATGTTAGCCTCAAATATCGCAAACCAAGAGAATTTTTGCAACCAATAATGTTGATTGTTAGTTATTACCCCATAATTTATGCAATTTTTTATTTTAGTTTTATTAAATGTTTGATATTTTTTTGATACATGCCTGAATTGAATTATCACATGTTATAATCGTTTGCAATCACATTTTGATACTTTCACGTTCTATTTTGAATGTTACACGAAATATTTACCATAATATCACATATCGTTAATTAATTATCGCTAAAAATTTCCGCCGCTATGCGCGGGTACTCGTATAGTTCTATTAAAAAGTAAGAAAAAAAGCTATAATAAATACATTTTTATTAAATTATGTGTTTTTTGTCGAGAAAATAATTTTGGAACCGAAGGGATAATAAGAGTAAAGTGCAAAAAACATCTTTTTGGTATGTCAAAAGTTTGAATTACATTCATCTTTAATATTTTGCGCAGCATATGTATCATTGTGTTTGTAAAATGGTGCACCATAATAGTTTTCAGTTAAGAGGGTTAAAACTGTTTGTCAACTTAGGAGTGTTTTAGTTATTTTTACAACTTCGGGATGATTTTTTGCACTTAACTTTTTTTAAAAAAATTGTCTTGGAAATTTTTTTTTTTTCAAAATTTTTTTGAAAAAGTTTTTTTTTTGAAAAATTTCGAAAATATATATTTTTTTATAATGGCAAAGGAAGATTGTGTTTCCATTCGGTATGTAATAAAGGAAACTAGAATACGAGTATAGTAGTCGGTCATGTTTTAGTTATTTTTACAACTCTGGCATGATTTTTTGCACTTAACTTTTTTTTTTAAAAATGTCTTGGAATTTTTTTTTTTTTCAAAATTTTTTTGAAAAAGTTTTTTTTATAAAAATTTAGAAAATATATATTTTTTTATAATGGCAAAGGAAGATTGTGTTTCCATTCGGTATGTAATAAAGGAAACTAGAATACGAGTATTGTAGTCGGTCATGTTTTATGATATAAACCTGATAAGGAAGGAAAAGAAGTTCGATGACTATACAAGGCAGATTTTCAACATTCACTGTGTGTTTCTGTAACAAACCCTAATACTAAACTAACAACCATGTCGACCGAGAAGCAACCCAATATTCCTAAACTCCAAGATGCTAACTTAGCTGGTACACCTGATTCGGAACTCTGCACTTTAATTCTAACAAAAGGAGATCTTGCCACGGATTTTGTAGTAAGCTTTCTTTATCCCGGGACACCCATGGATTTTTGTTACGTTGTGTTAAGTTCGTTTAAAACTTGGATTTTTGTTAGATTTATGTTAGGTTGTCATTAAAAATTGTGTTTGTAGTATTGTTTAGTTTAATGTACATGCACTTGATCGTTTTGTGTCGTGGTTCCGTCTTTGTTTTCACATAAACAATCACTTAGTACAATGTTTATTATTGTTTGCAGACGTCTGAAATGGAAGATAAATATGGTGTGTTTCCTTTGGAAGGCGAGTTGCTTAATGTGAGGGAAGCAAGTCCTCAAGAACTGGAGAATAACACTGACATTCAAAATATTAAGACGATTCTTGGCCTCGAAGATGGTAAAATTTATAAAGATGTTAGGGAATTGAGATATGGACACTTGATGATTATGGTCGATGAGGTGTGTACCGATAACTCTTACTATGCGTTGACGATATCATCAACTATGTGCCGTTTTTTATGCTTATAGATGTGTTTACGTACAGGATCATGATGGTACACGCATCAAAGGGCTATTGATCAACTTCCTTCACTATTTCTGGCCATCTTTACTAAAAGTCGAAAACTTTATGAAGTTGTTCGTAACACCGATTGCTAAGGTCTCTCACAAGAGGACTAAGAACATGCTCTTGTTCTATACAAGGTCTCAGTTTAAGGCGTGGAAGGAAGAATTGGGAAACGAGTTCAACCAGTTCGATGTAACGTCCTATAAGGTTTGTTTATGAAAATTTTGAATAGCAGCTATATATATACATTCTTGTTTTTGCAATTTTTATTATTTTCCATTGTTTCTAGGAGCTGGAAACTATTAAAAGTGAAGAACCAGGAGATTATGATTTTGATCAGCACATTAAGGACTTTGTTTGGGATAATGACGAGGATGGTGATGCAATTGAGCTTGCCTTTAGTAACAAGAAGCTCGAGGAGAGAAAGCACTGGCTTCAGGCATCTCAGGTTTGGCTTTTGTCAACTTAATTATGGCGTCGAATGTGATTGATAGAATATCATCGTGTTAGATCGAAAGATGTCATTTAGTAGGGTGAAATTGATTAGGCCAGAATACACTTTTTGCTCCTTTTTTAAAAAATCGTATCAAATATGCAATGCCTTAAATACTTGCAGGTTGTGCTCAAACCGTGATGTTTCTAGCAATTGTTCAAACAACTCGTTGAGTCAGCTTTCAAAATCTTACTGAATAATTTACATGTTAAGTTTGACCCGTTTACATCATGGAGACTTGACACGAATTTGATTACAATCATCGTTTCTTGATGCAGGATGGTACTCATCTTGACTTAAAGGAGAAGGGCATCCGATACAGCGACTTCATGAACAAAGAGTTCAAGCAATATGCACTGGCTGATCTCCAAAGATCAATCCCATCAATGCTGGACGGGTTGAAACCTCGTGAAAGAAAAATCCTATTCTATGCTCTCCAAAAGCCCATTATTCAAAAAATTAGTGTTACTGAGTTTAGTGTTTATGTGTTTGATCACTCTCGAAATCATGATGGTGAGGTGACGCTAGTTGATACCATTATTGGCATGGCCCAAAATTACGTTGGTAGTAACAACATTAACCTTCTTCAACCAAATGCGCGATTTGGTACACGATATCTGGTGAGATATAGAAAAATTTAAACATATACTCGTACTGTTTTGTATTCAATTGCATATTCTAAAGTATTATTCCTTTGCAGGGTGGTAAAGATCATGCAGATGGCACATCGCTTTTCACTCGGCTCTCTCCTATCACACGATATCTTTTTCACAAGGATGATGAACTTCTACTCAACTACATGAATGAGGATGATCAATTCATTGAGCCGGCATGGTAGTTTATATAGTCTAAGCGTATATGATATTGTTTGAATTGGTTGATAACTTGTTATAATGATTTTTTTTTTTGAAAAAGGTTTATTCCAATACACCACATACGGAAGTGAGGCAAGAAATGGAAGTGAGGCAAGAAATGGTGGCTATGCTTCCGTGGTACAAAGGTTTTAAAGGAAAGATTTTGAAAAGCGCATCAGATGAATACACCACATACGGAATTATAACCGATGACAAGGATGCTCTTATGATCACTGAGCTCCCAGTAAGGAGTTGGACTCGGGATTACATGAAATTTTTGGAGGCAGCTTCACGGGGTAGCAAAGACATTCTGGTAAATTAACAATTTTAATTAGTTCACGCGTATATTGTATTTTTATTTTATTATCTTGATAGCTTTTAAATGGGAATCCTATGCAGTTTTACAAGTCTCGCAGTGATGATTCTAGTAGTGTGCATTTTGAAATTACCATGACTAAAGATCAAATGGACAAAGCAAGAAAAGAGGGGTTCTCGAAAAAACTGAAGCTAACAACTACATTAAGCACAGCTAACCTGTATGTGTTTGATGCAAAGGGTAAACTAAGAATGTATGACACCCCTGAAAAACGTAAGTACGATATACTCTTAATTTATTCTCCGACTCTTCATATTGATTTATACTCTAGATATTCTTTGTGCGTACAGTTCTTGAGGATTTCTATCACCTTCGTCTTGAGTTTTATGAAAAGAGGAAGGTAAGTTGGATGCTCCTTTTTCATCTTTAATAGATTATCAAACTCTGTACTAATCCAAATGTTGTCATGGCTACCAGACATCTCTGCTTCCCGAGCTCAAGGTAGCTTCATTGCAACTGAAAAACAAAGTGAGGTTTTTCCGTCAAGTTTGGGATGGAGAACTTGATTTGTCCAAAAATAAAAATCAGATTTGTGTTGAATTAAAGGACAAAGGTTTCAAATCTTTACAATCAATTGAAAGGGAGGCAAGGGAAGAAACACAAGAGGAGGAGGAGGAAGATGTGGAAGTGAAAGGATATAAAGGATATGATTACTTGCTGCTTGAACTATTTGCTCACGCGTGTATAGAGGAGCTGGAGGAAGAAATGAAAGCAAAGGATAAAGAGTTAGAGCATCTCACCGCTGCTACTCCCGAGTCTTTATGGCTAACACATCTTGCTGCTCTTGATAAACAACTTGCTCTTGTGAGAAATGAAACCTTTATCTTTGCTAATTTTATGATAAGTACGATGATTATGTGAACTAACAAAAATATCGCTGGCAGGAAAAATATCCTGAAGCAAAATATACTGAAGCAGAAAAGAATGCACGAGCAAAACGAGCAGGAGATGCAGCCCGACAAAGCACGAACAAGAAGAGACGTATGTGGTGACTGATTCAGATGAAGAGAGTGAGGAGTTGGAGGAAGAAAGGAAAGGAAAAGAGATAAAGAGTTAGAGCATCTCACCACTACTACCCGCAAGTCTTTATGGCTAAGAGATCTTGTTGCTCTTTATAAACAACTTTCTCTTGTGAGAAATGAAACCTTCATCTTTGCTAATTTTAAAAAATGTAATACAAGTGATTATGTGAACTAATAAAGATATCGCTTGCAGGAAAATATCCTGAAGCAAAATATACTTAGAGAGAAGTACAACCGGTCAACCACCTCATGAGCATAGTTCTCATTGCGACCGGTCAACCACACATGAAAACCTATTGGATGTAGTGGTTCATAACGCTTTATGATGCTGCTACCTAAAGGAAACCGGTCAACCACCTCATGAGCATAGTTCTCACTGCGACCGGTCTAGTTGTTCATACTGTCACTCAAGTTCGGAAATTCAGACGTGTTAATATGATAACAAACTAAAATTTAACCAAATAGAACATATATAAGACAATACCAAAGTAATATAGTATTTAAAACATTGTTAACCAATGTTACAAGCAACCAAGTAACAGTTTAGAAAAAAAATCTACCAGCATATAAAAGTTATTCAATCCGGTAAACCGAAGTTTCAGTAACTGGAATTCGAAAGATAATAGGGATTTCTGAAATGTAGATCTAAGGAGAAATGCTCTGTGGACTTGCGACATCAGACTCTTGGATTGAGCGAAAACTGAAAAACAGAATAGGAAGAGAGTAAATTTGGTTGTAATTTAATAAGACTACTAACCCCTTTTTCACAATCTCAGGAAGTAGAATAGCATGATAATTCAATCTATCTAAATGATAGTACATGAAAATTAAACCAAATCTTACTATCACAAAAACATAAGGAATCAAAAGGTTGTAAACTACAAACCTACAACTCAAAAAACACCTTCATTTACCATTAAAATGTAGAAGCAAATGATTAAGCAGGCTGCGGTGGTTCAATTTAGATGCTTTGGAGATCTATTTTTCTTCTTTTTCGCCTTCCACTTACAGCTGTTTTGACTGTCAGATCTCCTTCCTCCTGCATGTAAATAGAAAGTGATTCATGAAATAAATACAATGCTTGCGCAAATTTATCAAACAACATAACTAAACCCCACCTTAGCCTGAATCCTCTTTGTATGAGGAGATATAAGGCTCTCCACGAACATAGGCGCAAATTTGTAGTCCCAAAGCTTCATTGTCATCGCATACCTCCTGGAAAAGTAAAAATTCTCGTGTGGATTGTACTGCAGCACTTTCGCAGCCCTGCTACCACCACTCAACTCTCTATCATGTGGGTCGAGTTTCCAAGACTCTTTTACAGTGTTGTTTTCCACTACCCATTTGTATCTGATAGTTTGATACAATTCATTTCTATATATTAACATGCATTGATCATCATCAGTTACCCCGAGTCTGTTAAAATCTAAACACTGAGATTTCTTAGAATCATATGGCAGGGGAATTTCTTTGAATCCCTCTTTAGTTAAATCAAAAGAAAGAATAATTTTCTTTTTATTTTGATCTTTCATAAGCCAGTTAATTGTTCCCTGGTATAGGATACCATGGTTACAATATTCAATAAACTCATAGTTTACATCTTTAATAAATTCCCAACTGTTCGATCTCAACTTGAAGACATAGAATTTCGTTATCTTAAGTTTCTTGAACCCTACTATAACCTTGTAATCATCCGTAGATGAATCATACCCAAAACCGCAACATAATATAGCTCTTTTAGGAATTTCAGTAAGCCTAGGCAGTTTTCTAACCTCTCTAGTATAAGGATTGACTACTTCAAGTTCATTATCACAAAGATAGATGCATAAAAGGCCATTCGAAGAACCAACAATATGATGTCTGGTTTTTCGAAACAATGCCGTTAAACTCTTACAGCCTGCCTCACCTATAGCGATCTTTTTAAGTTTAATTGCATGATGGTTGTTGCAACTATTCATTAGATGAGCTTTAGCAAAAGGAGAACTTGATATCAAAGAATACCATGACTTACAAACTCTCTTGTATTTAAGTAGACTTGGGACATCCAATCGGGCGAGTATCTTCTCAAAGGGTAAAACCTCTGCCATTAGAAAACGACCCAAACAAGAATGTGTTGAAGAGTTATGGCATTCACTTAAGGTCTTCCCTTAATTTTTTTCGAAAATATTTGAACTATAATTTTGAACATTTGAAAATTTGAGATAGCAAATACTTTCCAGTTGTGCTTTTGATTTTCATAATTGTTTGATATTATTTCTTTAATCTTCACACGTATTACTCTATATAGAATACACGTTCAACATTGCTACAATTTGTTCAAAATTGCCATATTTGTTTGTTTAACATTCAACCACAAACAATTTATTCAACTTGCTATATATGTTTGTTTTTTCAACTTTCAATATTCAACAATTGAACCCTTTATAGGTTACTAGACGTGTATCTGCGTATAACGGCGGATAGTTTACGATATCCTAACTGTGATCAAACCGATAAATTGGTGACTCGCTCGGATTGACCCGATAGTCGAACTCGTGACCCGGTGGGATGAGCGAACCCACAAAATGATGACTCGACTAGATTGACCCGGTGGTCGAACCCGTAACACGGTGACTTGATCGGGTTGACACGGTGGTCAAACCCGTCACCAGATGGCCGGACCCATGATATAGTGGCTAATACACGGATTAGAATCCTCTAAAGTTGAGTCAAACATGACCCATCCTGTTCACCAATCACAAATTAATTGAATGTATTAACTTTTTTTTATTTAATTAAATTCAGGGACCGACTTCTTTATTTACATTTAGACTAGGCTTAACATGACCAATCATGTTTGACCATAACATGAGAGGATCTTTTTCCCTAATACACTTGTTTCATATTTAAGCATTATATTTATATATGGAAATGTTGAATTTTCACCTTTTTCAACTTTTAACATGAGCTCTTTATATATTATATATATAAGTATAGATATAGATATAGATTAGTATAGATATAGAAGTATAGATATAGATACAGAAGTATATATATAGATATAGATATAGAAGTATAGATATAGATTAGACGAGTACCCGCGCACAACGGCCGAATGTCTAGCGGTAAATAATTAACGATATGCTTTTTAACCCGGTGACTTGACCGAGTTGACCCAGTAATCAAACTCATGCCACTAAGTCGATGGACTAAACAGTCTGATGAGCACATCGCATTTCTCGGTGGGACGACTAAAAGTCAAAGATATCCCCCAAACTGTCAACATGTCGCTGTCTTTGTTCATAATCCAATAGAAGCAATACTAAAGAGTACCTTTGTGATGTTTCATTGTTAATTCAATGTGCTTTAGGAGACTATTTTATAGTCAATTTGGGTTTCTATGTAGCAACAATTCAAGTTTAATCACAATACCCATGTTTATATAAATTTTGCTTTAGTATGTCACAAAAATTCTATTATCCAATAACAATCGCAGGTGTGTAAATGCTTAACACCACGACATTCAATTCAATTAGCGCGCTTCTGATAATGTAAGATATTTTTTCCGTTTTTGACTAATTATCGATAAAAGATAACCTGAATGTCTTGCTTGCATGCCCATATGATGATTTCATAGGAAAAGTAGTGTGTAAGGTCCTTTAGGCAATAACCATACGAAATCTTAAGTCTATAATACGAAATTTTCAAGGGACATATAACTTGGCTACTCATTTATATTTGAGGCTAAAAATGATAAAAAGTTCTCTCATTACTTGTTTGTATCGTTTAGAAACATGGCACTATACTAATAACTACCTCCAGTAGGTTCCCAATAAACTTCAGGATGTTGCTTTATGTCTCATCCAATTTGTAGCGGACCACTTCTCTCTAGAGAGGACTTCGCAACCTCCATGAATGTTTCTTGGGTCCGATTGTCCATCAAGTCCGTGCATTAAAACACAAAATTATACAAATGTTTATGGCTTTAGAAAAAGAAATTATCAATTTACAAACGATGTTTTAATGTTGAGCTATAGCAGAATATCCATTTCTTGATTCTAAATTTTAATATTAGTCAAGAGAAATAAACAAGTCTTGCTAAAGATGCTTCTATGTTGCTGTCGAACAAAAAGAAACAACAAAGATTATATATGTAATCTAAACAAGAACGCAAGTATTACCGAACAAGATATTAGTTATACATATTACAGGAAATTAACTATCCGAAGTATATTCTCCAATATATAATTTGACTACCGGTCATACTTTCACTACCTTTACCTTCTACACAATGGTCATAGTGTCATATTTTCCAGCAATCTGCCTGATGAGCATTCACATGGAAATATTTTAGTAAAGGGTAAATTGGTCAAATATACTATTGTCCCTAATATATGAATGATATAACACGAATTTAAAGAAAGAAAATAGGAGAAGAAGATGAATTCTAGAGAGAGAAAGTAGTGAGAGAAAGTAGAGAGAATGGTTGGAGAAACTAGGTGATATTAGATTTGAGAAGTAAATAAAAATGAACCAACACCCTTCCTAACATGCTAGGAAGGGTTTATATAGCATTTGCTTACATGTAGCTTAATGGGCTATATGATCATGGGTCGGGCTTTCCTTTTGGGCTTTGGTTACTTATGAATGAACCTTAGCTTAAAGTTAATCCCGTAATACACGACTAACATACTACCTATTACAACGTTCTAACTAATGTTACAATAATAACCTATGACCGAGCATTCTTGTTTGACTCAATATTTTGAGGCTAACAATCTCCCCCAATGTGAGGTCATTCCTCTTCGTTATTTGGATTCCAATGGAGATTTATGAATTTCGTCATAAGTGAGTCTTGAACGTGTAATAGTAGTTTTGTTCCTTCATGCTGTGATCTTTGAGCCTTTGTCATTGTCTTTCGACTTTGTCTTTAAATCTTGAGATCTTCAAATCATCCTTGACTTGTCTTTTCCATCTTGTGATCTTGTGTCTTCATCCACATGCTCACACTATTAATTGTTGAATATGTCTTTAGGCATGAGAATGTGGTTTTGAATCTTTGACTTTGCTGAATACACCGTGACGCCACCTTCTCGAGACAAAACATAGATACGGACTGAATGGCTTTGACATTCGTCCTAAATCGGTAGCGTTTTACCTCCGGTCGGTGAAGACCGTTATATGATATTAAATATCGTACCTATGATCAGGTAGATTCAATTAAGAATCTCCTTGACAGGGTTTCGCGACTGTACTAGCTGTTCTCTTTACTCGACCGTCTCAAAGCAAGACTGCGAACATAAAGAGTGAATCAATTGGATAAATATCCGCTTGATTAAAATTGTCAATTCAAATTCCTGGAACAAGTGTGGTTCATAAAGAATCTTACCATTGTTGCTTTCCAGTTGACACAAGCTTGATTCATAAGAATCTCACAAGTCACCTACCGTAGCGCTGTTTGATGTTGACGCTAGAAGGATTTCCATTCGTCACTGTGAATATTAATGAATATCACTCTGAATGTTCTGGCAAGAACATAAAGATATTGCGTAGAAACCTGAAACGAGTTTGAATCAATTTAGAATTAAACCATGTTGCTTTTCAGTTTTACACATGTTCAATTCATAAAGAATCTTGCATATGACCTACCGTAGTGCTGTTTGATGTTAACACTGGAAGGATTTCCACTCATCATTGTGAATACTAAGTAGTATCACTCTGAGTGTTCTAGCAATATCACAAGGATAAATCGTAGGACTCTCTTGATCTTCATCCGTGTGTCCTAACGAGATTTGATTGATCTCTTGGCTCTAGACTCTATTTGTGCACTTTTAATGGTCGGAGGCTGGAGCAGATGCCACCTATTCAGTATCAACTATCTCGGAGTGAGAAAGTCAATAGAAATCGTGTTGATCTCCGTGACAATAAAACAAACTTCATTTGAGAGAAGCCTGACTAGCTAGGAAAGGGTTGTGCTTCACATCGTTAGGTCCATGATGAGTTTGTCTTCATGATGAGTTAACCCGGTTTCTGCCTAAGTTGTATGGAGGGCTTCTTTCTTTACACCCTTTATCCTTACATTTCTTTTTCATTCTTCAACCCCTTCAATGCTTACCAAGACATCATTACTAGCACTTTGTTGTGATTGTTCTAGTGCTAGCATTAGTACTTAGTCGGCATTTAGTTACGTTCACATTCTACTCCATCTTTCCTAAGGACTTCTAATAATCTATTGGATTGTCCCTGGGAAGATCCCTCCGGTTCTGGTTGGATCATAGGACTTAAACCTAACCACCCTTTTGACACCAATAATGTCGTGAATTAAAGATGTTGTGGGTATTTGATCGTCACCATAAAAACCACTTTAAATTCTAACAAAGTGTTTGAAAAACATTTAACACTTTGCTAGTTTTGTCGTTTCAGAAATGCTCCCCCTTTACATGTGCATCGATAATCGAAAGTGTTTCGCACATGTAGGTAAGAGTTAAAGTGCTTGAGTCTTATATAAGATCACATTTTAATCACATTTTCTCCCCCTATCTCTAATATATAAAACCTTTTGATATTAGAGATACCAAATTTGATTAAAATATATTTTGAAAAATAGTCTTGAAAAATCTCCAGGAGAAAGATGTGTTAACCTTTTGCATGAAGTGAAAATGCTCCCCCTCAAAAATTGATCCAATTGATTTGTCATTGTGAGGATGTGATCCACATTTCTCTTTTTGAGGATGGGGGTTGTTGAACTCACAATTTTTGAAAGATTTTGAATATCATTAAGAAATTCTTGAACAAATTGTGTTCAACGCTTTTTGAAAATTCAATTCTTTTTTATGAAAATGTTTTTCTAAAGCATAAACTTGAGTTCATAGACTTTCAATGTCTTGACGAATCCACTCAAGTGTAAGAAGATTTAACTTCTTTTGCTAAGGGTAAGAGTACAAAAGCGTACACTCCCCCGTGAATTTAGAGTCGGGTTGCAATCTGAAAGTGATTACAAGCCATTGTGTTGAGCTCAAAACGTTGAATGTTTTGTGACAAGCTCAACCCGAGATAGATTGCTCTACCCATTGTTGGAAATATTGTCCAAAAGAGACAATTTCCTTTAAAAAGATAGAAATGACATGTTTTGAAAAATATTTACAACTTTCATTCGAGCTTTATGTACACACCCGTGTCGTTATTGAGCGACATTTCTAGGTACGTCCATATTATCGATACTGAAAGACATGTCGAGAAGAATATTTTTGGATTATCAAAGATTTTTTAATTTTGTATTTTGCTTTTTCATTAATATTTACAAGTAAATGTTTGATAGATGAATCAAGCAGGCTTCTTTGCCAGAACCTCCAGTTTTGCTGGAGTCAAACATCTCATACCAATTTGCCTAACTAGATACGCAAACCTCTTTTTCGAAAGAGCTTTTGTAAACAAGTCAGCTAATTGGTAATCAGTTCCAACAAAGTATAATTCAACAATACCCTTTTCAACTTGTTCCTTAATGAAGTGATATCTGACATCAATGTGCTTCGTGCGGGAATGCTGTACCGGATTGCAGGAGATTGCTATAGCAGACTTTGAGTCACAGTACATAGGTACTTTATCAAAGTGGAAGCCATAATCCGTGAGTTGTGTTCTCATCCAAAGAACTTGAGCATAACACGCAGATAGAGGCACATACTCCGCTTTGGCTGATGAAAGTGACGTGCGATCCTGCTTCTTGGAAGACCATCCCACAAGCTTATCTTGACCTAGAAATTGTGCACCACCAGAAGTACTTTTTCGTGTATCAAGACACCCTGCATGATCAGAATCTGAATAGGCTGTTAGAAAGAAACCGGTTTCCCTTGGATACCAGAGTCCCATGTGAATGGTATTCTTAAGGTACCGAAAGATCCGTTTAACCTCCTTGAGGTGCTTTTCAGTGGGTCGTGCTTGATATCGTGCACAATAATATGTAGCATGATGAATATCAGGTCTGCTTGCTGTCAAGTACATGAGGGACCCGATCATGAAACGATATCCTCGTTTGATCTATGGGTAATCCCTCCAAATCAGCATCTAGGGATGTGGTTGATAATGGTGTCCCAACGGGATCACATGAGGTCATACCATGCTTTTTGATTATCTCTTGACAAAACTTAGCTTGGTTAATGAAGATACCACTTGGGGATTGGTGAACTTGAATTCCTAAAAAGAATTTTAGTTCGCCCATCATAGATATTTCAAATCTGTTGTGCATTACTTTTTCAAACCATTTTGAAAGTTTTGGGTTTGTAGACCCGAAAATAATGTCATCAACATAAATCTGCACAAGCAAAATGTCATCCCCATATTTATAAGTGAACAAAGTTAGATCAATGGAACCTTTTGAGAAACCTTTGGAGACCAGAAATTTCGAGAGCTCGTCGTACCACGCCCTTGGAGCTTGATTTAGTCCATAAAGTGCTTTGTGGAGACGATTCACCTTGTCAGGATAATGAGGATTGACGAATCCTTCCGGATGCGTGACATAGACTTCTTCCTTCAAAGGACCGTTAAGAAATGTTGTCTTTACGTCTATTTGATAGACAGTGAATCTCTTATGTGCAGCATAAGCAAGGAAAATCCTGACTGCTTCCATACGAGCAACTGGTGCAAATGATTCTTCAAAATCAATTCCCTCTTCCTGGCCATACCCCTTAGCCACTAGCCTAGCTTTGTTCTTGATGATCGTATTCTCTTCATCCATCTTGTTTTTCCAGATCCAACGAAGATTTAATGGAATCACATCGTATGGTCTGTCAACAAGTTCCTAGACTTTAAGTCTTTCAAATTGTTGAAGTTCATCCGTCATCGATTCGATCCAAGCATGATCAGCCATGGCTTCTTTGATGTTTTTCGGTTCAGTTGTACTCACTACGAGTGCGAACATACAAACATCGCCATCGGTTACGAGTTGTCGTCTTGTACGAACAGGCTGTGAAGGGTTTCCAATTACGTGAACCAAAGGATGATCTCGGGTCCAATGATGTGTTGAAGGATGTCGTTGATAAAACGTATGCATATTTGAGGGATCAACATGGCGAGTAGAAGACTCTCCAGTTTCGTGTACCGGTGTACCGAATGGGTTGATAAATTCGTCTTCGTCAAATAATGCATCGTTTGCTTGATTTGTGTTCTCTGGAGCAATGACAGTAGTTGTGGATGTTGTAGGATCGATTGTTGAAGTGATATTCTGAGGAGGTAAATCTGCAGCAACCCTTGTTGAAGTAGATGAAGTTGTATCTGGTTGTTGACGATGATCAGTATCATCATTCGTATCATGAGTGACAGCGGAAGACTTCGATATAACTTGTTTCTCCCCCGTGAAATATTCATCATACATTGGTCCATATAACATTTCCAACTCTTCAATTGTCGTGTCGACTGTCATATCAGCTCTAGGAACATTTTCTGGAACCAGCGTTGAACTTGACGGTTCATTGCTGTAGTCTGGAGTTCCGAGTTCCGTGCGGTTGTGAACGGAAGTCGTTTGTCGTTGTGGATCGGGACTTAAACTGTTTTGTTCAAGTGCCATTTCTTGTAATTCATCAAATCGAATGTGAATGGTCTCGACAATCAATTTTGTTCTCTTGTTGTATACTCTATACCCCTTAGACTGAGTTGCATATCCCACAAGAATACATGCATCACCTTTCTCTTTTATCTTATACAAATTTTCACCATCTCGAATAATGTAACAAGTACATCCAAAAACATGAAGGTGTTTGAGTGAAGGTTTTCGATCATGAATTATGTGATATGGTGTCTTTTCGTGTCTTGGGATAATTAAGGAACGGTTTTGTGTGTAGCATGCGGTTGACACGGCTTCGGCCCAAAAGTATAGTGGAAGTTTTGAAGCGGATAGTAATGTTCGAGCAGCCTCAACTAAAGTACGGTTTCGTCTTTCAACAACGCCGTTTTGTTCGGGTGTTCGAGCAATAGATGTTTCATGTTTAATTCCTTCGGCTTCAAAATAGTTTCTCATATTTGAATTCAAAAATTATGTACCTCTGTCAGTACGAACCACTTTAACTTGAGCTTGAAGACCACGTTGTATCAGTTTAAGGAAGCTGATGAGAACTTCGGGTGTTTCATCCTTGGACCTCAAGAAGTGAGTCCATGTGTACCTTGAGTAATCATCGACAATTACCAGAATATATTTCTTCTCATTGATACTTTGAACACACATGGGACCACATAGATCCATATGGAGAAGATCTAACCGTCCTTTAGAGCTTGGTTTGGTCTTTGTTTTGAAGCTACTTCGTTTAGCTTTACAAAGCTCACAAGAAGAACAAAGATGATCTTTGATGAATTTCAAACTTGGAAGGCCTCTCACAATATCTTTCTTGGAACGCAAGTTGATGGTATCGAAGTTAAGATGAGATAAACGTTGATGCCATAACCATGCCTGAGTCGTTGAAGCTTTAGCCATGAAGCAAATTGGAGTTGATGAAGTTGTGTCTTGAAGTGAAATTGTGTAAAGATCAGTACCCCGTGTACCGGTAAGTAAGTCATTCCCATCATAATCACGAACAAAACATGTCTTCTTTCTGAAAGCAACCTCCAAATCCGCATCACAGAATTGACCAACTGAGAAAAGATTGTGATTGAGCCCTTCAACGTAGTATACCCTTTTGATTGTAATATTCCCCTGAACCAAATCTCCATATCCTAGGATCGGTGCAAATTGATCATTTCTGAATCAGACCGTACCCAGGAACTTCTCCAAGAAGTTAATTAGAAGCTTGAGATTCCCCGTCATGTGCTTCGTGCATCCGGAGTCCATTATGAAGAGAATTATTTGTATCACCTGCAGAAGAGTTAGAACACGGTGGAGCATTTGCTAAATTGGATACCACAGTAGTTGTGATAGTAGAATCATTAGTGTCCTTAGCAACATTTTAAGGCATACAAACACTCGTTGTCACATTTTCTGTCCTAACTTTAGGCATCCATTTATATCCTAGAGGACATTGATTAGCAAACCACCATTTCCCAGACTTTCTAGTAGACTCATATAATTCCTTAATTTTGCTTCTAGGATTCTTAGTGGTGGAGTCTGATGCATTACTTTTCTTAGTGGGGGTTGCACCAGAATGGTTCACTTTGCGTTTGGGTTTTCTAGCACTAATAGGCATCGAAGTTTGCTTCTTAGTTCTAGTATCTACGCCTTTGAAATTATTCAAAACACACATAGCATGATTAGCATTAGCACACTTTCTACATTTCACACAAACAAACTTAACATTCAAAGCATTCGTAGTCGAATCATTCAAATCCTCATTACACGCGATTACAGACGTTTTATTCTTAGAGACATTGAAAATCCTAGGGTGTTCTTCTACTTCCTTCATCTTTTCTTGACTCTTGTGTTTCCAGACCTTATCATTCACTTGAGTGCGCTTAAGCTGAGGCCGGCTAACACTAGTAGTGGAGACTATTCCTGTAGTAAAATACACACTAATATTAGTGTTTCTAGAAGTCTGAGGCGAGTGACTAACTTTGTTTGTGGGCTTAGTGGTCATTCTATACATCCCTGGTTTAATCACATTATTGTGCTTAACGATTGGTGCTATGACATTCCTTATGGGTTGATTCTATGGTAACCTTTCTTTTCCATCCATCTTGGAGGTAAACACAGGTTTAGCAAACAAGGAATTTGATAAAGAAGATGGTTTTCCCAAGATAGGGGATCTATTCACTTTAGAGGCATTGGGTTGTCTAACAACAGGTTTCTTAACGCTAGGTTCCACAACTTTCCCACCCATCTTAGCAACGAGTTTCTGCAACTCTGCTATCGCTGTTTCCCTGTCGTGTAACTGAGCTTTCAACCCTTTAATTTCCAAATTCAGCTCATTCATTTCTTGAAACGTTGTGGAAAGTTTTTCTTGCAAGTTATCATCATGTGGAAAACTACCAACGTCTTTTTGCAAAGCAAGTTCAAGAGAATGACAATGTTTTTGAAGGAAATCAGTTTTGTGTTGAAGTAACTCAAAAGCCTTTCTATCAACATTTTCTTTACATTTCGAAAGCTCAAGTTCAAGACGCTCACATTCTTTGATTTTTATCAAGATATTTGCATGCAACATTAGAATATTCATCGATATCAGCACAAGATTGAAGAGTAACACACAAAATATCTTTGGATAGACATTCTTCTAAGAGTAAATCATATTCATCTGAAAAAACGGACTTGTCCATTTGAAGATCGTAATAGACTCAACATATTTTAAATCATCAAACATTTCAGACCGAATTAATCTTTCAAATTCAAGCATATTTTCTTTTAATGTGGTCGTGTTGGGTATTAAGATTTGTTTGATAAGCACAGTTATATCTTTAGGAATTGGTTTTTTCCACTCGTCATTTTCTCGTTGTTTCCATTCATTGTCAACAATGGATTTAATATTATCAATGTAATGTTGTAGAAAACCAAATGTCTGCCTGCTCTTGCTTTTAGAATCATCAAGAGGCAAGTAGTTGATGAACTTAGAAACGTTTGTTTTCTTAGTAGCAAAAGCTTTCCTCCATTAAATTCTTGCATTCTAAAAACAATTCCTCACGAGACTTTTGTTTTTGAGTAGTGAAAAGAACATATAGACTATTCTCATAAGCATAATTGGTTTCATAAACTCTTTATTGACCGGTGATCTACTCTCCTTTTCCCAAAGGGATGTCTCATCATAACCAAGAGGATATTCAGGATCGGTCCATTCGGACTCATCCATATAAATGCGCGGGTTCGTAGCTTGAGCTTGGGCTAGATAATCAGGACTTGCAAAGCTAGCTTGACCCTTAAACATGGACGGAGGTGCTAACATTCTTACGGTTTGAATAGAGTCATGCGTTTTATAAACAACTTTCTTCAAAAATTTGACTTGTTTTTCTAGTCCCGTTACTTTTTCAGTATCTTTTTCATGTCGACTTTTGAAATCTTGTTTTAACGTTTCAACCTCTTGTTTCTTAACATCAAGAATTTTAGCAGACTCGGTGTTATCCATCAAAAGCCGTTGTTCAAGTTCGTTAACTTTGGTGGTAGCAAGGTACGTTTTTGACGTTCATCCATTAATAAAACATTAAATTGACGTTTCTCTTTGGTTAATAACTCAAGAGTTTCGTTGTATTCTTTTCAAGATCGTCCTTTTGACTTTTTAACGCACTACCCTTGTACCCCTCAAGTTCTTTGGTTTTCTGAAGAAGCTCATCTTTATAGTGTTCAATGGTCTCACTAGATGTAATTAGTGCGGCTTTACATTCTTCAAAATTTTGAGTGAGCGCTGTGTTTGCCTTCTTTAATTGCTTTTGACTTTTTCTAGTTTCATTGACATCTTTTTGTAAACTAGCAATTAAATTAGCAAGCGCGACACGCTCCTCATCATCATACTCATTTGCATGTTGATCATCCTCAAACTCATTATTGCACATGTCTGATGAATCGGGTGTGGTATTGCTATCAACCTTTTCCGTCATACATGTGTCATTAATGGCATTGGGTAGCTCACTATGCTCATGAGTATCACCAAACACATTATATTCATCAGTGGTGTGTACCTTATCGAGTGGCTCAATGTCAAAGATAGGTCCATTGTCATCTTCAGTGACGTTGAGAACTTCGTCAACCTTTGCCATGTACGAGTAATGTGCTTCTAAATCTTGGTCGGAGGCTTCATCATCAGTATCATCAAGCATTGCTCCTTCCTCAGCCGACAATTTGACCCCTGCTTCCATCTTCTTGCATAACAACATCTTCTCTTTATGATAGCTAGAGTCCCTAACCCGTTTCGGCTTTCTCCATTCCTTTGCCATATGCCCATAACCTTGGAAATTATAACACTAAATCCCACTTTGTTGAACCACTTGCATTCCAACAGTTTCGCTATTCCCAATAGCAACAGTAATCCTCTGAGTATCATACTTGGCAGTTTGTCGATCATACCTTGCAGACCCCTCAACATGTGTTGGATTATGTCGATCATACCTAGAAGGACTTTCACCATGCCGACGTGTGTCATACCTTGAAGGGTTCTTAACATATTGGTTCTTTGTGTTGGATGATGTTCGAAGATTGTTGTTTGTGGGTTTGAAGATTTTCTTGTAAGTCTTCATAATGAAAGCAATTTGTTGTTTCATTTCCCGATTCTTCCGAGCTTGATCTTCATCACTATCCTCTGCAGATGATGATTCAGATGGTGGTGATGGTGCTCTTGGTTCTTTGCCGCGTGATTTTATGGATACTGAAGACTTGGATGATGTGGAATATCGTGGTGAGGATGATTGAATGGAATATGACTTTGGAGTACGAGATCGATGATCTTGAGTGGTAGACACTAGAGCAAGTGGATTAGCCGTCTTTGCAACTCGTTCAGCTCGAATTTCATTTGCCTCATGCTGAAATTGTTTCAAGATATCAAAGAGAGTGTTATAGTTTACCTTGTCTAACTGCTTCTGTTGTTTCACCAAAGTAACAAAACATGTCCATTCTGGTTGAAGTTGCTGAAGAAATTGCACATTGACTTGCATGGTGGAGACTTCCAGGTTGTTTCTTGTCATGTCGTTCATCATCTTGTAGAATCGTGAATAATAAGACTCAATTGATTCTCCATCCCATGCAGTAAACTTACCAAAATTGCAAAACAAGTTTGTTTTAACATCTTGCTTGTTGAGTGATTCTCCTTGTTGCAAGCGTTCAATAGCCGTCCATATTTCTTGTGCCGTAGGGCATGCATCAACCGTGGAATAAATATCATCTCCAATTCCACTTAGAATCATATAGATCGCTTCTTTTTCTGCATCATTCCAAGCACGCTTCTCTGGTGTAAGATCAGATAACGTTTCTTTTCTTGTGGTTGCGGGTACTTCTGTGGTAGTGTCAGTGGCTGGTGTATGAGGAACAGTGATATCGGAGAAAACATATGGTCCATTGTTAATACATTGCCTCAATGCATCACCATTAGGTCTTGTATCAAGATAACGAAGAAAACGTGATTGCCGTTGAGCATATCGACCGACCACAAGTATTTGTGGTCTCTCTTTGTTACCCGCCACCATTATGTTGTTGTTCGTCACACGGTATTCTGCAGTAGAATCCATCTAAAAATTCTCTGAAATGATGAAGTGAATATGGATCTTAAGTAGATATGATGTGATTGAGTTGTTGTTGAAATTCCGAAAAATGCTATTTTTTTCAGTCCGACAATAAATTCCTCAGTCCGACAAAACGATAGACCAAAGAATTTTGCATCGCCAATTTTTTTTTTATCTTCGAGTAAACGATATTCCGAAACTAGTCTAGATGGTGGCTAAGTCTAAAAAATAATCAAACAAAATTTAGCTAAACATGTCATCGGAATGTCCATCAGAATGTGCCATCGGAATGTTGGCTGTCGGAATGCTTAGATCGCAATGCACTGTCGGAATGTTTAGATCGGAATATGGCTTAGATCGCAATGCATTGTCGGAATGTTTAGATCGGAATGTCCTTCTGTCTGAATGCTTAGATCGCAATGTATACCTGTCGGAATCCCAGATCGCAATGTACCGTCGGAATGTTCATATTGGAATATGGCTGAAACAAATTTGGCAGAGTAACGACTCAAAGATCCCTTGAAACCATCGGAATCCCATATCGCAATGTACGATCAGAATGTCTCGTCGGAATAAGGTATCGGAATCCAGTGATCGCAAAGTAGAACCAAAAGGTTATTGCGATCAAACCACAAACACTTGTACTTTCCGATGGATACCTTTGCTAGAATTTCGGAATGATGAAAAACCAAGAATTTTTGAAAGTTTGATCCAAGAAAGTTTGTGTTTTTAACCAAAACCAAGATACCAAAATCACTACAACACTATTGAAGAAGGTATACGACTTGAAATCACAAACAAACACAATAAAAATCTTGAATTCGTGGAAGAAATACGGATCAAATCAAATAAATCAAGTGAAAACACAACAACCAATCACAAAACTACCCTATGGCGATTGATACCAATTATTGTCCCTAATATATGAATGATATAACACGAATTTAAAGAAAGAAAATAGGAGAAGAAGATGAATTCTAGAGAGAGAAAGTAGTGAGAGAAAGTATAGAGAATGGTTGGAGAAACTAGGTGATATTAGATTTGAGAAGTAAATAAAAATGAACCAACACCCTTCCTAACATGCTGTCACACCCCACCATGGCGGAATATGGGGCGCGACGTATGGATATCATCACAACAACAGCGTGTCTATAGAGAGAACTAAATGAAATTGAAATATCATAGATGGCGACACAAATGTCGTGACAATATCTCAACAATGCAGGCGTCTAGGTAAGTAGGTAACATGCCTACCTCTTACCAAAGACATACAAATAAACAAACATCAAACATATAGGTACCACAACGTTCACTTAAGCAAAACACAAAATAAAATCTAAGAGGAAAGGGATTCCTCCGAATGCAATCCTAGCAGCCTCTATACTCTAGCCACTTCTAACATCATCTTGCACAACTACCTCACCTGAAAATGACACTAAAATCTGTCAACATAAAGTTGGTGAGAACATAGGTTTAAGTTATCTAGAACATCATAAGAAACCTTGACATCCGCTGTAAATAAGTTGAAGAAAAACAATTTATAGTAATGGACCATAATGTGATAATCATACCACATGCATCCACAACAAAACTCAAGCCAAGTACCAATCACATCTACAATTCACAAAGCACATTATAACAATCAAGAAGTATCCCGTCACACGCACAAGAACACACACCACACTATCCGGATCTTTCCCACACCACCTGTGGAAGATGAACTATATCCCCGTCGAGATATCTTGCCTCCGAAGAGACGATGCACAAGTACTCAGGACGGATCGTGCCCCACGCTCCACACACATCACAACTGGTCCCATAGACGCCCATACATCTATGTACCAAAGCCAATCACAATCCAAACAAGATTCACATAGCAGAACACATATCAAAGCACATATGAGAACACATAAGCACGCATGTCACACAATAGCACATCTATGTCCAAATATTTATAAGAAAAATATAGTACCAAAACATTTTAAGAACACCACTAGTGTCATCTCCATCCCATACTGGAAAAAAACATTTAAAAACGTAGTAAAATGGGACTATGAACTCACCTGATTGCTTCTCCAAAGTCCTTGCTCTAGCCCCAAGCTAATAATCCAAAAACACATAAATCAATACATGAACCAACCTCTAAAATAGTTCATCAACCTATGATGGACATCTAACCTCCTCTCATATAAATACCCCATTTATAACTCTAAACACCCCATTACCCTTCCCTAACAAGTCCTTAACCTGGTTAAGTTTAATAGCTATCCCGTTCACAATTTTACACAAATCAGTCCCAGTTTTAGGTCTCAAACCTTTAAGTCAAATGTCCACTTAAACATACCCATGGTTTCTGTAAAAGGAATATTCATACCCTTACATATGTTGGCTAACACCTCCTACTTGACCTAACCTTAAAGCTACTGTTAAGGCCCCGATATACATATATCGACTTTTGTCATTCCAGATTTCCTGATTTTAAACGTACTAAAAGTTTGTTACCATTAAGGGGTCTTACCCTAAACCACAACCTTAGCCCAAGTGCAGATACTTACTACAATATATAAAACATCTCTCACATTCGTGAGAAGATCCCAATGCAACCCTAAGTACCCCAAACAACCCAAAACTTAAAAAGAAAACAGGCTGAATTCAAAACTGTTTTGACCTCCGACTGTTGTAACCTGTTTTTGACCCACTTCCCTACCTCCAATTTAGTTCTAGTTTCTTGCATTGGAAATCCACTTCAAATACCTTTTCAGGGCTAGTTTGATCGCATCTTGAATGTTCCTAGAACTCCAGATATGATCAAAACAATTGACTCAAAATTCTGCCCAGTTTTTAAAAACGGGTTTAACAAAATCAACATCATTAATTAACCCTAATCCCTCTAATTACAAGCCCTAACCCATGTAATCATTATATTATGATTATTACAACATTAATTTACTGTTTTTATATTAAACCCTAACCTAAATCCATCATAAGATTATTAAAGAAAACATAAAAACAATTTAATTAAAAAGGGATTTGAAAATTTACCTTGGATTTATGAAAACCCCCAAATTTTATGAAGAACCCTAATTTTTTTATAAGACTCACGAATTTCCTTCATCTCCAGGAGAAAAATAATGAATTTGGTTTAGTATATACATTATATAGGGTATGGGTGAATCCTAGTCCAACCCAAAGCCCACTTTCCTTAAATATTTTCCTTTTTCCTTTTTTTTCTCTTCTAAACCGACCCAAACACCCCTAATTTCGTTTTTTTCTTTATTTTTTTTCTTTTTATTGTTAATTAATATCTTATTAACATTACCTTAATTTACCTTAATTTATTTCAGCTCCTAAAACTCCCAAAACCTCAAAACCGTAAAACTAGTCAAATTTACGCGTTTTACCGTAAAAGACGTAAAATATACACTTTTATAAAAAATCTCAAATTTTGAAATAAACTTTATAACTAAGTCCTAAATGACTTAAAACCATCCCGAAAAATATTCATATGGATAATTACCTCACCCGAGACCTCTAAATGCTAAACCGTAAATCCTAAAAAAAATACTATTACTATAATACTTATACGTATACGTAAACACCACAATATCACCATTTTCATTTCATAGTCACCACTTGTGAGCTTATGAACATGAAATAACCGTTCCTCGATTTACTTATGAGTACTCTATACTCATAAACGATAACCACACCAACCTCGTTCACACAAAATAAACACGTAAACACACAATTCAAGTAAGCACACATAAAATAACCTAAAAGTAAGACCAAGTGACAAACCCAAAACCACGGTTGTCACATCACTCCCTACTAATAGAAATCTCGTCCCGAGATTCAGTCCCAAACTCAAACTTATTCTCAGCGAACAAACGAGGATGCATATCCCTGATAAAACCTTCACGTTCAAACATGAACTCAGTTTACACGAAAATAATCTCAACCAACAACACATGAGCCTTAACCGTCCGCGAGGAAACTTATCAAAACCATAAAGTTATGTAACCAACCTAACTAAATCTCGCAACTCATCAGACAAGAACTGTCTTGAAACCAAGTTAGGAGCCGTCACATAACTCAACGGGTTTAACACTGTCACCCCGATTTCAGTCTTACTCATAAGTACCATAAATCAAAACTCATCAAAATATAACCACGTATAATAAGGTCTAAAGAACTCTCAAATTCCTTCCCAACTCATCTCTATGTTAACCCTCCAAGTGTTCATTACCGCAAAATACCCAAAACACGAGTTTAAACCATGTTGTCCGAAAATTAACCTTGAACTCAACACTTGTACAATTAATTCGACCAAGCTACTGACTTCCAATTACGAAACTTTCTGAATATTTGAAAAGTATGTTCCGAGTACATAATTTTAGGCTTTTGAATCACCCAAAAACCTTTAAAAACGAATAAGTTATGACCAAAACGATTTTTTTCAAAATCTGCCTAGGCATTAGCGACAGTTTCTGACAGTTAGCGACATATTTTGACAGTTTAGCAACAGTTTCTGCCTACTCCGATTTATACCAAATAAAAAAAAACGATTTTTAAACCCTAAAAAAAACCCGTTATTAATTACAAAATTCAAGGTCTAATTTATTTTAATTCCAGAAAATTTAAATTCTCCCCCATCATATGATTAATACATGATTTTAACATATTTAAGTTAGTAAGAATAAAATTTCTAACTAAAGAACAATAACTTTAGGTGATCAAAACCAAAATATTTTAAAATAAACAAGTCATGCTTATATGTTAAAAAAAATTTATATTCCACCTTATTTCAAACACGTTTTCGACACTTTACCCTCATTTTATCGACTACCAATAACTATTTTTATTTTACTATTTGCAAGTTTTATTCTTTTACCATGTAAGACTCCAAACAAAAGAAATCGTTATTACAAAAAAGAAATCTCCACCCTGTCAATAGCCTCTACACCAAAAATACGGTACAAACAAGCACGTGAAATGAGGACTCGAGCAATGCGCTACTACAGAAGTTGAACATCTCAAAAAGAAACGAGGCTAGCAACCATCCCAAGAATACAACCGGTAAGTAGAAAATAATTTTACATACATAGGCATAAGCGTACATACACTCAAATCCATCCAACATATACTATACAAGCATGTATTAACTCTCTTTCATGCAATCATACTTGAAAGTCCAGTGGTGTTGTGGCACATATATAATTATGTAGGCCTCCATAATTATACATGTTCTCTTTCACCAATGTACTCCCTCCTATGATGACACTTATAAGAAATTAATACTACACATAACACATAATCCAACAACTCACAAGCACATAACCACACAAGATAAAATCCAAAACCCCATGTATTAAAATACCATGTATTAAAATAACATAGCCAATGCACGAAACACATAAACTCGTAGTCCAGCTGAACCAGCGTAGACAAAATTCGAAATGTATAAAGAACATGAAAACATAATTAAGCGAAATCCAACAATGACTAGCGTATACGACCATGGTTCCACCCTCACTAATCAAAACTCGTAAAGAAAATAACATGTAGTTAAGTATGAAGTTACTATGGTTCAATTCATACTAGTCAAAATATCGCAATAAATAACATCCAAACACATCAATTAATATAAAATGCACACATACTCCTATGACGCCTATATGCAGGGACCCTTAAGCTATAGACTAGGCTACACGACTAGGCAACCTAATTCTCTATAACCATTGGCTCTAATACCATTCTGTCACACCCCACCATGGCGGAATATGGGGCGCGACGTATGGATATCATCACAACAACAGCGTGTCTATAGAGAGAACTAAATGAAATTGAAATATCATAGATGGCGACACAAATGTCGTGACAATATCTCAACAATGCAGGCGTCTAGGTAAGTAGGTAACATGCCTACCTCTTACCAAAGACATACAAATAAACAAACATCAAACATATAGGTACCACAACGTTCACTTAAGCAAAACACAAAATAAAATCTAAGAGGAAAGGGATTCCTCCGAATGCAATCCTAGCAGCCTCTATACTCTAGCCACTTCTAACATCATCTTGCACAACTACCTCACCTGAAAATGACACTAAAATCTGTCAACATAAAGTTGGTG
Source organism: Glebionis coronaria (assembly GCA_025667525.1). Taxonomy (NCBI): domain Eukaryota; kingdom Viridiplantae; phylum Streptophyta; class Magnoliopsida; order Asterales; family Asteraceae; genus Glebionis; species Glebionis coronaria. Next base: position 187,732 of record JANFOE010000106.1, read on the forward strand.
AGAACATAGGTTTAAGTTATCTAGAACATCATAAGAAACCTTGACATCCGCTGTAAATAAGTTGAAGAAAAACAATTTATAGTAATGGACCATAATGTGATAATCATGCCACATGCATCCACAACAAAACTCAAGCCAAGTACCAATCACATCTACAATTCACAAAGCACATTATAACAATCAAGAAGTATCCCGTCACACGCACAAGAACACACACCACACTATCCGGATCTTTCCCACACCACCTGTGGAAGATGAACTATATCCCCGTCGAGATATCTTGCCTCCGAAGAGACGATGCACAAGTACTCAGGACGGATCGTGCCCCACGCTCCACACACATCACAACTGGTCCCATAGACGCCCATACATCATGTACCAAAGCCAATCACAATCCAAACAAGATTCACATAGCAGAACACATATCAAAGCACATATGAGAACACATAAGCACGCATGTCACACAATAGCACATCTATGTCCAAATATTTATAAGAAAAATATAGTACCAAAACATTTTAAGAACACCACTAGTGTCATCTCCATCCCATACTGGAAAAAAAACATTTAAAAACGTAGTAAAATGGGACTATGAACTCACCTGATTGCTTCTCCAAAGTCCTTGCTCTAGCCCCAAGCTAATAATCCAAAAACACATAAATCAATACATGAACCAACCTCTAAAATAGTTCATCAACCTATGATGGACATCTAACCTCCTCTCATATAAATACCCCATTTATAACTCTAAACACCCCATTACCCTTCCCTAACAAGTCCTTAACTTGGTTAAGTTTAATAGCTATCCCGTTCACAATTTTACACAAATCAGTCCCAGTTTTAGGTCTCAAAACTTTTAAGTCAAACGTCCACTTAAACATACCCATGGTTTCTGTAAAAGGAATATTCATACCCTTACATATGTTGGCTAACACCTCCCACTTGCCCTAACCTTAAAGCTACTGTTAAGGCCCCGATATACATATATCTATTTTTGTCATTCCAGATTTCCTGATTTTAAACGTACTAAAAGTTTGTTACCATTAAGGGGTCTTACCCTAAACCACAACCTTAGCCCAAGTGCAGATACTTACTACAATATATAAAACATCTCTCACATTCGTGAGAAGATCCCAATGCAACCCTAAGTACCCCAAACAACCCAAAACTTAAAAAGAAAACAGGCTGAATTCAAAACTGTTTTGACCTCCGACTGTTGTAACCTGTTTTTGACCCACTTCCCTACCTCCAATTTAGTTCTAGTTTCTTGCATTGGAAAGCCACTTCAAATACCTTTTCAGGGCTAGTTTGATCGCATCTTGAATGTTCCTAGAACTCCAGATATGATCAAAACAATTGACTCAAAATTCTGCCCAGTTTTTAAAAACGGGTTTAACAAAATCAACATTATTAATTAACCCTAATCCCTCTAATTACAAGCCCTAACCCATGTAATCATTATATTATGATTATTACAACATTAATTTACTGTTTTTATATTAAACCCTAACCTAAATCCATCATAAGATTATTAAAGAAAACATAAAAACAATTTAATTAAAAAGGGATTTGAAGATTTACCTTGGATTTATGAAAACCCACAAATTTTATGAAGAACCCTAATTTTTTTATAAGACTCACGAATTTCCTTCATCTCCAGGAGAAAAATAATGAATTTGGTTTAGTATATACATTATATAGGGTATGGGTGAATCCTAGTCCAACCCAAAGCCCACTTTCCTTAAATATTTTCCTTTTTCCTTTTTTTCTCTTCTAAACCGACCCAAACACCCCTAATTTCGTTTTTTTCTTTATTTTTTTTCTTTTTATTGTTAATTAATATCTTATTAACATTACCTTAATTTACCTTAATTTATTTCAGCTCCTAAAACTCCCAAAACCTCAAAACCGTAAAACTAGTCAAATTTACGCGTTTTACCGTAAAAGACGTAAAATATACACTTTTATAAAAAATCTCAAATTTTGAAATAAACTTTATAACTAAGTCCTAAATGACTTAAAACCATCCCGAAAAATATTCATATGGATAATTACCTCACCCGAGACCTCTAAATGCTAAACCGTAAATCCTAAAAAAAATACTATTACTATAATACTTATACGTATACGTAAACACCACAATATCACCATTTTCATTTCATAGTCACCACTTGTGAGCTTATGAACATGAAATAACCGTTCCTCGATTTACTTATGAGTACTCTATACTCATAAACGATAACCACACCAACCTCGTTCACACAAAATAAACACGTAAACACACAATTCAAGTAAGCACACATAAAATAACCTAAAAGTAAGACCAAGTGACAAACCCAAAACCACGGTTGTCACACATGCTAAGAAGGGTTTATATAGCCTTTGCTTACATGTAGCTTAATGGGCTATATGATCATGGGTCGGGCTTTCCTTTTGGGCTTTGGTTACTTATGAATGAACCTTAGCTTAAAGTTAAGCCCGTAATACACGACTAACATACTACCTATTACAACGTTCTAATTAATGTTACAATAATAACCTATGACCGAGCATTCTTGTTTGACTCAATATTTTGAGGCTAACATATACATTTCTTTTCGACAAGACACATTGGTAGAACCAATAATTTATAACATATTGTTTCGTGGATTCATTTTACTTGATATCATGGGGGTGACACATGTGTCTACCATATGTTCTAATTATCTATATCATGAATGGTTAAAAACTATTGTAATAAAAACACGGCAAAGATATCAAATTGTAACTACGTCACAAAAACAAAAAATTGAGTATAGATAACAAACGATGCTCCAAAAAAGCTCCTCATTTATTCGGGTTAAAACAATTTGTAGGTTTTGGACAAAAAACGTTAATGGCTTAACCCGACCCATTCCATAAAACTTGACCAAAAGTAAAATATGATGTGGGCTAAGCAAATCCAACTCGACTGTTTTTATATTATAGCATTCTTATAGTATTCACGACACCAACTATTTTATATCTAAAAAAAAAAGTTTCTGGCTGAGCGAATCCAACTCGGCTTGACATGTATAAAAAGTAACTGTTTTGACCCATCACCAATATACCTACCCCACCTGTAATACTGATATTCGAAGGTAACTATACCTATTAATTACTGGTAAGGAATCATGATCTAAAATAACGGATATTGCTTTCGAAATTTTCGTTTTTTGTTTGCAAGTTAAACCTTAGAGAAAAAACCCTAAAAATGGCGACTAATGGCGATTCTTCTTCTCCCTTTCAATTTTGATCCACTACCTTTCGTCTCAATCTTGCATCTAAAGGATTTGTCGTCTGTGATCAATCCTTGTGATTCGATATCCAGAACGAGCTTCTTTATTCGCTTGATTTCAAAACCATAGAGATCGATCTTGATTTTGGGGATCTTACCTTATTTTTTTCGTTTTGTCCTAACTGTTCATTATCTCTTAAATAACGTGAGATTACTGTTTGATTATCAATCATGATTCCTAATCGTTGGTATCAAGGGTTCGACGTTGTTGCAGAATTAGGGTTTGATCTTCGGATTAGAACTTAACTCGTGTGATATTCATCCTTTATACCCACGTTTTTTTGTTATCTAATTGCTATTTTCGTTCTGATTCTATATGTTCTTTAGGAGTTTCGATTAGGGTTAGGTTCCGAATCATTTTTTCATTTTTTAGGGTTTACTGTTCATTTTTTATTCTGCTATCATAGGAAGATCTTACTCCCTGGAGGATGATGTAATGTGGATTGCTAAGACAGTGTTTGTTACGAATTTTCAAGATTCATTCAATTCTCGTGATCTTTGGAATCTGTGTCAATCTTATGGTAAGGTTATAGATGTTTTTATTCTGTATCGTAAGACTCAAGCTGGTAAACGGTACGCGGTTGTTCGGTTCATTATGGTGGATAATTTTGTTAGATTGATTGAGAATTTACGTTCTCTTTGGGTGGGAAGGTTTCATATCCATGCTAATGATGTACGTTATGAGCGACCTAGGCAAGCGTCTCATACACAAGCTCATAAACCAATCTATACTCCCCGTCCTCAAGCGAATCAGAAAGCATCATATGCTAATGTGGTGAATAACCGAAGGACACTAATAGATTTTTGGTACTTGCTAATCCGCCTGTAGTTCTCGATGACACGTGTGGTTTTGAGGGTAATCTTTCGAGGCATGTTCTTGGCAAACTCAAGGAATTTAATTCTATCCGGTCATTAAAGCTTGTCTTGGTTAAGGAGGGTTTTCAAATCATGAATTTATCTTATGCTGGTGGGTTTTGGATCATGATTGAATTGGACAATGAGGAGACTAGGACCGAATTTTTGAATCACTCCGGTGTTAAGTCCTGGTTTGAGGAGCTTTTAGAAGCTTATGCTGATTTTATTAGCAATGAACGCATTGTGTGGGTTGACATAGAAGGGATCCCACTTAGGGTATGGTCAGCCAATACGTTTGCTAGAATTGGTAAAAAATGGGGTCAGGTTATGGACATTAAGGAGAATATGGGTTCGTTATTCTCGCGTAAACGCCTATGTATTAAAACATCGCTGCCCAATAATATCTTGGAATCGTTAAAGGTCATCTTCAAAGGTAATATTTTTATGGTCTGCGCCAAGGAATTATTCATGTGGTCGCCTACTTTTGCTGGTGTCAAAGATTGTGAGTATGAGTCGGATGAGGAACTTCATGTGAGAAGAATTTGGGTGCTATAGATAATAGTGATGATGAAAATGTTGCTCCGCAAAACGAGGGGGATGTAAACGACGAGGTTATTTCTGAAACACTTTATGATAATGGTTTTGATCAGAATGATTTACAGAATGAGGGAGATAAGGAAGTACAAGCTGAGGTATCCAAGTCTGTAGAAGTTCTACCTAATGAGACCCAAAAATTGGAGGACCCGTTTGGTTTATATGATACACTTATTCAGCTTCTTGTTCTAAATGTTAATTCGGTTTCAAGTTCCTCCAGGCCTCATCCTCTAGGTTACACACCTGAACATGTAGACCATTATAACGTGGACACCAGTGATAGAGTGGAGACTCCCATTCATCAGCCTAAGACTGTGGTCCAAGATTCTAATGAATTCTCATCTAGTGTTCCGTCTCGTGTTACACCTAAAGGAGGGTCTATGCTTGATATGCTAGATGATTTGATTAAGGTTGTCCAATCGATGGGGTATGAGATGGAAGGATGTTTCAAGGACTTCGAACGCATTATTAGTTTAAAAGGAGTTGATGAGGGTTTTCCATGAAGATCCTTTCTCTTAACATTCAAGGTCTAGGCCACAAGACCAAAAAAGCGTGGATTAAGGAGCTCAATTTTAAACATAGGATTAATTTTTTATCTTTGCAAGAGACGAAGATGGAGAAAATTTCAGATATGGAAATCACACTTATGTGGGGAAATTCAAATTTTCAGTATGTTCATAATGAGGCGCTTTGGGATTTCAGGAGGTATACTTTGTATATGGGAACAATCTATTTTTATAAAAAGCCATGTTTCGATCTCAGATAATTTCATTGCTGTTTACGTGACCTGGCTTCCTACTAGTACTGATCTTCTCTTTATTTCGATATATGCCCCACAATCTTACACTCTTAAAAGGATTTTGTGGGAGTATATCACCTCCTTGATTAATCGTTGGAATGGAGAGACCATCGTGATGGGAGACTTCAATGCGGTTCGTCATGTTGATGAGCGGTTTGTGTTGAGTCTTAGGATCTAGACTCATCTGGGATATCATGATCATGATTGTAATAAGCACAGCGGAACATAAAGAACATAATCATAACCAAGAACAAGGCTTTCACTAATAAAGATTACTATTAATAATGCTACTAACTACTACTCCTGGTGCCTTATAGGCTTGACACCAGGAGGAACGCACACACACCTATGGTTTACATTGTATGTGAATGAGTGAATAACCATGTGTGCCTAACCCTCTTTATATAATAGAGGTACTATAGTTACATCACAACCCTAGCTTACTATAGAAGCTAATATATTACTACTAGGTCCTTCATCTTGTTTTGTCATATCAACTCAAGATCTCTAAGTCCCAACAATCTTCCCCTAGTTGATTTGAAAAAACCAGTAAGCACAAACTTCCCCTGAAGCTAAGATAGATGAAGGCTAAGCTTCCCCTCGATCCATGCATTCTTCCCCTTTTTGTCAAATCAACTCAAAAGGGATCGTCTTCCCCTTAAGAAGTGCATGTCGAATCCAGTAGGTTCCATGGAGTGATCACTGATGAACAAAATCAAGTATAACGAATTTTATGAAGAAGTGGAATCTCCCAAACTTGTGTCTTATGTCTTGCACTAACCACGTGACGTCGAGATCGAACAAAAATCCTCAAATAAATGAGACACTGAGCACAAAAACGTAACCCCTTCAAGTGATAACAAATGTACGCATAGAGCAAGTTATCTTAAAAAGGCTCATAATCCTTTTAAGATATGAATAGATCGTACCCCTTCGCTAGATGTGCCAAGTCTTCGTCACCATTCAAACGAAGCAAGTTATCTTAAAAAGGTACTGGCTTCCTTTGAAGATATGATAAGAACACAATACATGTGAAACTCAACTACAACATAAAATAAGTGATAATCAAATGTCTTCTTCAATGAATCACCCTAACGAAATGATGATGGTTGAGAACTCCTCCTCCAGTAACAGTAGTGACATCAGACTAGTCACTAAATCAGAGTAGTAGCAATCTTACTTGACTAGTAGGAACGAAAACCGGCCAAAGAAAATTAGTATACAACAAGCCAGCAGGAACCATAAGAAAGTCAGCATGAACATACACCTACCAGTAGGAACCGACCAGTGGTATGGACCAGTAGGAACCGACTAGTAAGAACCGATCAGTAGGAACCGATGATTAAACCAGGAGGAACCATCGAATATTACTAGGAGGAACCAAGAACATAACCACCACGAACATATATGACCAGTAGGAACCATAGCGCACCAGTAGGAACAACATAACCTACCAGTAGCATCTCAAAACCCTTTCTTTTTTTCCTTTTTTTTGTTTTTCTGTTTTTTTTTTGTTTTTTTTTTGTTTTTTTCCTCTTTTTTTTTCATGCTGTCACCACACTGTCAATAAAGCTACCGTTGTTGTTGCTGTTGTTGTGGCTGATCTCTTGTATGTCATAAACTCCACGAATCCAGCCCAGAAGTAGCCCATAGAGACCATGTCAACACATATGGAACCCACGTCCATATACTTAGTAAATAGCTGGACACAGTTAGCACATGTAAAGAATATTTCCTTAAAATCAGCCACCTAATTGACCATATCGCATAAATTTGTGAAGATTCACACGTCTTTGTATCACAAAAATAGGAAACTATATAATTTACGTAGTATATGGGATATTTGGTCAATGCCATAAATATGGTAACCATTATTACATGTTTTCTCCATAACTGCTTCCATATATGTCTAGTAAAGTATCCCATGTCAAAAGAGAAACTATACGCTATAAAAGTTGTATCCCACAAATATTGTAACAACCATGACATGTTTTCTCCATAAAATCAGGATTTCCCATCCACGATTCTCATGATTTTGGCCAGTATACGTATATATTCCTAAAACATACGAACTAAAAGCTGCTTCCAAAAACAAACATACCTTCGTTCATATATGACACACAACTGCATCAATAGAGTCACACGTCCAAATATATACTTCCATAAGATCAGCCAAAATTCATGCACCGTAAATAGTTTCTTCATATCCACGTCCCAAGTATGAAACGGTTCAATACTCCCATAAACATTGCATATATATATATTCCAAAAATAATGAAGTTATTTTCAGAATAAAAGCAAAGAATGACATATACATACCAGATCATGTGAGAGATAGCATAAGAACATGGAATCTATTTTAAGAACCCGATCATTCCTGTTATAGCACAAACTTCGTCCAAAATATATTGTGTAGCCCATAAAATCAGGAATATTTTAATACTCCACGATTTTCTGGGTAAAACAGCAGGTAACAAACGAATCAACCTTGGGATCGTCCTTTTCTTGGCACCAATAGCACCAAAACAAAAAAAACAACAACCCAACATCATTGTTGGATGTGTACTTAACTCATTGCTGATTTTTGACCACACAATCACGTGACACCGGTCACGTCTTCTGTCTGATGTGACTTTAGCATGTGAGAAACGGTACAACGATCAATCCTGGACCACCATATGACTTCTATCGTTTCTTATCAGCCCTTGATAAAACATGTGTTAATAAACAGCAATTGTTTAACCATGTCAGCAGTAACAAATGTCAAACGTGAACTTGGAAGCATAAGGACTAGTATCATGACACCATGTTCAAAGTCTTTGTCTTTTGATCAGCCATATACATCATGAATCTGTTGTGTTTTAATGAAGACGAATCTAGAGTTTATGCAAACCCTAAAACAAGGATCGTCACAACAGCCATGAAATCATTCACCACCAGATCATTCTAGGGTTCATCATTGATTCAAGAATCAACTCACCAAAGCTAGAATAATTGTGACAATCCGTCAATTTATGGTTGATATTTTATTCTCAAATATTATTTGAAAATATTATTTTAATGTTATATTATGAACTCACTTATTTTTGGGAAGAAATTTGGATTTACGTCTTGAAATAGCATCGACTACGTCTAAACCGGAGGATACTACGTTACGTGCTTACGTTTACATACACCGTCCTTGGTGACAGTCCGACATTTCAGAAAGTAAATTTATCCGTGAATATTATCTTGAGATTTAAATTTGTGTTGGTTCATAAACTCACAAATTTACGAGAAGAGATTAGGACTTACGATTTTAGTTTAACGTCCTTTACGACTAAACCGGAAACCTTAGGATTACGTATTTACGTTTTCGAACTCCATTTTTGATGAGACAATTTTTATTAAATTCGTTTTGTGCCGTTGATCCATAATTTATAAAAACTTTTTTCGTAAAACGACCCGAGGACATGCAAATCGAGGAAACTAGAATCAAAGAGTACCCGTAATTAAATGGGGATGAGACAAGTGGGACACTTGCCCCACCCCCACAAACCCATGGCTAGACTTAGCCACATAACCCATGTGTTGTCAAAAACTTCACAAGGAAGCTAAGACACTTGTCTTATAACTCCCCAAAACCATTTCACAAAACCATTTCCTCTCATTTCCTCCATGCAAAACAACCAAAATCCTCTCTTCCTCTCTCTATGATTTCGTCCCACTCTCACACAAAACACCCCATTTGATCTAAATTTAACCACAAACTATTGTTATAACTTACATATGTTAATCTCCTTCCAAAGAGATGAAGATTGGTGCAAGTTTTAACATCCAAGGAGAAGTTTCTATGGAGTCTTGGGGCTGATTTCTCAAGGAGTTTTCATGAAGAACAAGGACTGATTTTCGGAGGAATCTACAAATACTTGGTGATCCTAGAAGTGGTGTTGATATCTCATAAGATTGGTTACCCAAAACCATGTCTTGTTCATCCAAAAGCTCATCATTTCATCACTTTGGTGGTATAAAGATTGTTCTCCCCATCCTCTTGTTATTTTGATTACGTAAACATGTATTTTATTTCCTATTGTATATTTATATGATGATAAAAATGTTATGTGGGGATTTGGTGTTGATAAACATGCTTAAAAAGATGAAAAACTATAAGAAACAAGGCTAAAATCTTGTCTAAATTTGTTGGCTGTATAAAACAGTAAAGAAACATGTCATGAACTAATAAAATGATGAAGTAGAATTGATATACAGTAAGCTATGAGTCTTGTACACATGTGAGAGTTGGCCATGCAATGGAATCATTGTAATGAGTGAGATATGATCAAAACAAGTTTAAAGTACAAATCTGAGTTCACTGTTTTGGACGATTTTTAGAAAATACTTAGAAGATGATTCAACAGTAGCTATAGAAGAGTTAAATGTAGAAAATATCATGTAGTTTATGTGATAAAAATTTGAGCTTCTATCTCCATATAGAACTCTAGATATGGCAGTTTTGGTGAAGATGAAAATAAAAATCAGATTTTGGAAATTAAAGTATAATACTATTATATAAGCACTCAAAATTTAATAGTATAAAATATAAATTAAAACCCACTAACTTATATAATACATTTATATAAATATGTACAATGGTAAATAAGTGAACATTTTATAAAAATGGTAACTTGTTAAGTTTTATAAGTTATAAAACTATAAACATGATTTTTACGACTTTTTCGGCTAATACCGTAAAATTAACGTTTTTGTTAAATAAAACCTAGATGGTTGGACCCGTCTAAGGTAAACTTTATAAAACTTATATACTGATATATAAACATGTATAACAAGTAAAAACCGATAAGACCCGAACTATAGGACATACGGACGTTAACGGACTAAATTAACGTTATTGGACTAATAATACAACAAAAATGGACTAAAACACTTATAAACTTATTATTGGGCTTAACCCATTTAGGCCCAACTTGTAAAGTGTAGATACTGATAATATAAGTAAAACATGGATTATTACAAGTTAAAGAACTTATAATAAGTTCATTGGACTTAAAACACGTAAATAGGTAAAACGAGAAAACTAGTATAAAAGTTATCGACACATAACACAAAAATGAGTAAATGAGGATATGTAAACCCACTTGATCATCATATATATATATAATCATCATATGTATACATAATTGCTATTTTTATAAAGTCATTGGACATGAGTCTAAGACCGATTATTATTTATATAGGTTTCCGTGATTGAAGCACGTACCGTACATCCGAATTGCCGACAACCCGCCTTCCCACATCAACGTGAGTTCATAGCCTCGCACTCTTTTTTTTATAAACCCGCGAGGGAGATAACATGTTAGTTTTTATAAAATAGGACACCATTTGTCCCGATTGCTTGTTTATTGATTTGGACCCGAATGATTGTATGACCTGAATGTATGACCCGATAAATGATTAAAGGACCCGATAGATGAAATCAAATGGATTATTAAAGTTAGGTTATGTCACTAAAAGTCCCATTAGCATGAATTGTGAACTACCGGGAGTTGGTAGACGCTTATGCATATAATAGTACTATTTGGGGACGATCACCCCAGTTCGCGCCTTGACGGTTGATCCCCGTCGTGCCACATTGATTGGTAAGCGAATTTATGTATGAGAAGATTTCCATAGCGTGACCTTTGTGACGACACGCTACTTTAGATGGGCAAATTTGGTATCGGGTTAGCTACCCGTTGTTGGTTTAGTAAGGTAACAATGTCATGCGGCTTATAATAATCCGACTAACGAAATACTACTAGACGCTCAGAATTACGACGTATTGCCTGACTAGCAATACAGGGTCATACTATTGATATTATGTTTGTGTTTTGGTTTTCATAACCATATTCATATAACGGTTTTCATTTTTATACAACGTCATAAGACGTATTGTATGATGTTTTTACGACATTGGCTCGTATAATGATTTTTAAGGCAAATGCCTATATTATGATTTGGATGAAGATTTGTATAAAATGACTTTGGCTATTTTATGGCCTGTTAAAATGATTTGTACAAAATGATTTTCAGTAATAATTTTATACTGATATTATATTGATGGATTTTATTAAACTCTATGAATTCACTCGGCGTTATCGCTGACCTTTTCTTTTAACATGTGTTATCTCAGGTACTTGAAGGTAATTCTCGGGAAGACGACAAGAATTCATGGCCCGCACTTAAACAATATTTTCCATTCAAATACTTTGTAAAACTTTGTATGAAATAATATGACTTGGGACCGATGTAACTTTGATATTTATGAATGGAAATGCTTTTATTATTAAACGACGCAATTTTTATGCGTTGTCTATGATGTGAGTAATGTGTTATCCCGTAACACCAACTAGTCTTCCGCTGTATTGAGTTGTATAAATTTGGGGGTGTTACAATAATCATCATCATTCCAAGAAACAACATGTGAACAGCAGCATCAAGAAACAGCAGTCACATCAAAATTAACAACAGCGACCATCATCTAGGGTTTGTTGGTAAAAACCCTAGATCAGGAACTTTATTTTATAAAAACAGAAAATACTAACGAAAACCTTGTAGATCAACCAGATCAAGAGCCAACAAGCTCTGATACCACTTGTGGAGTCTTAGGATCTAGACTCATCTGGGATATCATGATCATGATTGTAATAAGCACAACAGAACATAAAGAACATAATCATAACCAAGAACAAGGCTTTCACTAATAAAGATTACTATTAATAATGCTACTAACTACTACTCCTTGTGCCTTATAGGCTTGACACCAGGAGGAACGCACACACACCTATGGTTTACATTGTATGTGAATGAGTGAATAACCATGTGTGCCTAACCCTCTATATATAATAGAGGCACTAGGGTTACATCACAACCCTGGCTTACTATAGAAGCTAATATATTACTACTAGGTCCTTCATCTTGTTTTGTCATATCAACTCAAGATCTCTAAGTCCCAACAGTTTGGTTCTGTTTTTAATACTTGGTGTGCTCGTGACTTCAATCAGTTCATTTCAGCTTCTGGACTTATTGATGTGAAGATGGAGGGTTTTCTTTTACTTGGTCTTTGCCGTCAGCATCTAAAATGAGTAAGTTGGATCGATTCTTAATTTCTAATGGCATTCTTTCGACTTTTCCTAGTTTGGCAGCTGTTTGCCTAGATTGTCATCTTTCTGATCATAGACCGATCATTTTTAAGGAGATATCTGCTGATTATGGTCCGTCACCTTTCACATTTATCACTCATGGTTTTCTTATGAGGGTTTCGACTCTATGGTGGAAAAGGCATGGAGATCTTTTTTGCACAATGATTCTTATAAGCTCATTCGGTTCAAAAAGAAGCTACAAGACCTGAAAAAATGTATTCGAGAGTGGGTTCGTCATCAGAATTTGCATAAGAAGGAGACGAAGATTTAACGGCTAGCTGATATTTATTCTAAACTTGATAGTGGCCTCAAATCTGACGAGTTACTTCTAAACATGTTGGATATCTCACGGAAGTTACATAATATTACTCATTTAGAATCTTTAGAGGCGGCCCAAAAGGCTAAAGTTAAATGGGCCATCGAGGGGGATAAAAACACTAAATTTTTTCATGGGATTATTAATAAGAAACGTATGCAAAGCACTATTCGGGGTATTTTCAATAATGGGGTTTGGAGTTCTGATCTGATCACTGTCAAAGAAGCGTTTGTCTCCCATTTTTCTTCGCGGTTTAAACAACCTTCTACTGCTCGTTTTAAGCTCAATATGAGTTTTAATAATCATCTTTCGGATGATCAGGTGGAGGATTTGGAAAAACATATTATGCCGGATGAGATCAAAAATGCTGTTTGGGATTCTGGTAATAATAAGTCTCCTTGTCCTGACGGTTTCACTTTCGAATTTTTTAAACATTTTTGGTACTTAATCGGATCTGACTTGCTCGTAGCAGTTCAATATTTTTTTGCAAAGGGGACCTTTCCTAGGGGATGTAATTCTTCCTTCATTGCTTTAATCCCTAAAGTGCCAGATGCCAAATTTGTCTCGGATTTTAGACCTATCAGCCTTATTGGAAGCATCTATAAAGTCATTACTAAAGTGCTTGCTAATCGTCTCAGTGGTGTTATTTTGGATCTGGTTTCTAATACAAAATCAGCTTTCATTAAGAACTGACAAAATCTTGATGGTCCTTTTATTATTAATGTGGTTATATCTTGGTGTAAACGAAATAGGAAGCAATCTCTTCTTTTTCAAAGTCGATTTATCTAAGGCTTACGATTCCGTAAGATGGGATTTTCTTTTAGAAGCTCTCTACGCATTCGGTTTTGGGCCTCGATGGTGTTCTTGCATCATGGGTATTCTTTCTTCTAATATTTCTTTGATTCTTATTAATGGTAGTCCTACGTGTGAGTTCCCTATTAACTGTGGTCTCAAACAAGGTGATCCTTTGGCTCCAATGCTTTTTATCTTAGTTATGGAATCACTTCATCTTTCGGTTACAAGGGCTGTAAATGATGGTATTTTTAATGGGCTTTAGATTCAAAATCAGTTTGTGTTATCTCATTTATTCTACGCGGATGATGTTATTTTTCTTGGTGAATGGTCTAAGGTTAATTTTAATAACCTCATAAAAATACTTAAATGCTTTTACCTTGCGTTAGGTTTAAAGATCAATATTCAAAAGAGCCAGTTGATAGGTATTGGAGTTCATGAGGAGTTAGTTAAGTTTGGTGCATCTTCCATTGGTTGTGTCGTTTTATCCACCCCGTTCAGATATTTGGGAGTAGATGTATGCGGTAGTATGTCAAGGAAGTCTATGTGGAACGGGATTATTCAGAAAGTCCAATCGAGGTTATCATGATGGAAAGAAAATATCCTTTCAGTGGGTGGTAGATTGACGCTTTTGAAAGCCGTCCTTGGTGTCACTCCTCTTTATACGATGTCTATTTATAAGGCGCCTTCAGTGGTTTTACATAGCCTTGAGAAACTTAGAAGTAAATTTTTTGTGGGTACCAAACATTCGGTTAGGAAGATGTCTTGGATTGCATGGGATCAGGCTCTAGCTTCAAAAGATCATGGAGGATTAGGGGTCTCTAGTTTGTTCGCCTTGAACCGTGCTTTACTTCTCAAATGGATGTGGCGGTTTATCCCTAATGATGGGTCTCTTTGGTGTCGTTTTATTCATGCTGTTTATGGTAGTTCGATCAAGAATCACAGGCCTTTATTTTCTTCCTGATGGAGCTCAATTATTCGTGAGGTTCGTGTTTTGGAGACCAAGGGTTTCAAGATCTTTTCTCACTGTAAAATTCGAGTTGGAGATGGTTCCAATACTAGATTCTGGTTTTACCCCTGGATATCTGATATTCCCTTATGTGATCTATATCCTCGTGTTTTTGCTCTTGAAGTTGTCAAAGATGTGTTGGTTTCCGCTAAGATTAACAGCCCGTCTTTAAGTGATTCTTTTCAAAGATAAGTTCGAGATGGAGTTGAGAAACAACAATGGTATGAGTTCCTTCTTGTTATGGATTTGTTTTGCTTGTCATCTGCTGGTGATAGATGGATTTTTGATTTAAATGGCCAAGGTATGTTTTCTGTTAAAGATATTCGCTTAGCCCTCAACAAATTGTTGCTTCCTAGGTCAACTACGGTTACGCGTTGGGTGAAGCAGGTTCCTATTAAAGTTAATGTGTTTTTTTTGGAGGGCTCATTGTGATCGTCTTCCAACTCACCTTAACCTCAGTATTAGAGGCATTAATGTGACTTCGGTTGGCTGTTCTATATGTGGGTTGGAGCCTAAAGACACGAGTCACCTTTTCTTTGGGTTTTCGCTTGCAAAAGACTTGTTAGGTTTAATCTGCTGCTGGTGGGACGTTCTCGGCCCAGCCTTGCGTCATTTCATCAGTGGGACGAATGGATGCTTTCTATTCGTATGTCGGGTAAGATCAAAGTCATGTTTGAGGGCGTTTTCTTTACGGCGTGGTGGTTAATTTGGTCTTTTCGTAACAAGCTTTTATTTTATAATTCTACTCCAAGAAAGGATCGGATTTTCGATGATGTTATTTCTTTCTCATATAATTGGTGTGCTAATAGATGTCATAGAGTTATTACCAAGGATTGTTGGTTTAAGAATCCTTATTTGATTTCCTTGTAATGTTTTTTCTAGCATCTTGCTAGTCTTTTTTAATAAAGTTGCCGTTAAAAAAAAGCTGCAAGTTAGCTGATTCATATATTCAATAACTATTTTCGTAAATATTAATCTTCCTTTCTTTTGAGGGGCCCTTTTTCTTTGAAGTTGCTTATTAAATTGTATAATTTTGTATAAAAGGAAGAGCTAATGAGAGTTTTGGTGCAGATTGTTTGTCGTAATTTGAATGGCAGCTATGACTCAAATTTTTATAACTGGCCTGATTCGGGTTAGGATTAAAAATGGGATTTTAGAGCTGAAAAACAAGCATAAAATGTTAGGTAGGAGGAATGTAGAAACAAAAAAAAGTGCTCGGTAACATATAAATAATATTGTAGGCAATTTGCTTATGCAAATCAATCTGCTGAGACAGACCTAGCACTTGGTTGACGTCTTTCTTGCTCCACCTTTAATATTTTACGCACATCCTAAGACACAAAAAGAGGTAAACTGTTAGGGCGTTTGGATTGATAGTTTGAAACAAAAATATGCAATAATAGATGGGTTAGTTTTATTGATAGACGATTTTAGTTATTAATGATAGATTATGTTATTTTTAAAGACAAATGTTTCTGTGTGCATCTACTGCTGCTTACAAACGTAATCAACAAAACTCATCTTAGTTAAGTTAATAGACATTGTTGATGTACCCTAAGCCTACATATATCAAAAAATAAGAAAATTAAGCTAATAGACATTGTTCTAGCAATCACATTCAAAAACGTAAAATGTAATTTATTTCCAGCAGTAATCTCTTTATTGAACGCTATTAGTGATCATAAGAAAAATTGAACTACTTGACCTTAAGCAGCTGAAAGATACGTTATCTATACACATACGTAGAAATCACAATCGACACATGCCAGTTCTGCCCTTAGTGTGTATCTCCAATTTCAAATCTTGTATCATATCCAAAGAATTCGAGTCACACGGGCACAATAATTTCATACACTCACTAATGGACAACAAAATACACAATATGGTTAAATCTATGTCAACAAGTACCTAACAGTATTTATACGGTATGTAAAATTTAGCTCTCTTGTTATTTATACCATATTGTGTATTTTGTTGTCCATAGATTTAACCATATTGTGTATTTTGTTGTCCGCTCTCTTGTTATTTATACCAAAAGTAGTGCTTTTTAAACAACTTAATTATAAACATGATTTAAACCTGACGACCGTTAAGATGGTAGGCCATAAACGCAAAAAATAAATGAGATGGCGGCGGTGATGAGAAAGAGGATTGGGGTTTTGTTTAAAACTCGTATTAAGTGTTACAAAACAAGGAGGATAGCTTCTTTTGACAAATTCAATATACG
Source organism: Glebionis coronaria (assembly GCA_025667525.1). NCBI lineage: Eukaryota > Viridiplantae > Streptophyta > Magnoliopsida > Asterales > Asteraceae > Glebionis > Glebionis coronaria. The sequence goes on from JANFOE010000106.1 coordinate 204,818, forward strand.
GTGACATTAAATTTTTCAACATTTTTTTAATTATTAATATTTTTCAACATTAAAGTAGTAGATATAGAGATATAGGGTATGTTTGGTAAAAATAGCGGTAGCAGTGAGAAGAATCAGGTAGCAGGAGCTGTGAGATGTGGTTGTGAGCAGTAGCTGTGGTTTTAATAAAAACGTTTGGTAACCTAGATGTAGTTGTAAGTATAATGTGTAAAACAATTCCTCAATGCTCAAAGCTCTTAAATGTTATTTCATAGAGCATCGAAAAAAGAGTATCGAAAAAAGAGCATCCCAAAAAATAGCCACCGCTCTTAAATGCTTGTCAAACAAACATTAAAACTCACAACGCTCAATACTCACCGCTCCTAAATGCTCTTAAAAGCTCTTCATCGAACACACCCATAGAAGATAATCACCAATTTAGGCTTGTTTGGGCTTATTTAAACTCGTGGCCCAAAAAGTAAAGTAACAAAGTGGACTACTGAGCCTTAAAACACAAAAATCAACATCTTCGGTGACTTTTATATCTCTAAAAGATTAAATCATTTTTTACTACGTGATATCTTCACCTTTCAAAAATTATAGCTCCTTTATGCCATGTACTGTTCGATTGTTTATTAATAAAAATATATAAAGAAATTTGATTGAATTTATTAAATTGTTTTTTGGTTAAAATTAATGTTACAATAATTCGAGTATATATCAAAAAAAATTAAACGACAAATTAGATTAGGAAAAAAAAAGCAACTAACAACAAGCTAGAGCAAATTACAAAGGATGTCTAAGCCAATTATTTGAATTAGGAATTTTACAACCTCTAGACTTTAACCAAGAAAAAAAACAACCTAATATTCTCAAAAATGTCACATATTCTAAAATTTTGAGAGCAAAAAATGACCTCATTACGTAAACGCCAAATCCACCACAAAGTTGTAGCAATGATACCATGCAAGCGGTCCTTTTTTTTCTTTAGAGTCACTCCAAGAATCTAACCAAGAGTAAAGATCGTCAATAAAGGCACTATCCGCCCAAGGAACATCGACCCAAACGCTAATGAGGTTCCAAATAGATCTCGCGGTGTGGCAAGCCAAAAAGAGATGATCTCTAGAATTCACCTCCCACACAACAAACTGGGAAAATAATAGAACTGATTTCGATACCTCAAAATGAGAGATTCAAACGCGTAGGGAGATGATCCAAGGTTACTTCATTGGCGCTAAACACCATCTAGATGGATTTTTCTTACCATCTTTGTCGTCTAGTACAAGATGGTAGTACAAGTTTAATCCAAGTAGAACACACCATCTAGCATGTTTTAATCCAAGTAGAAAACACAATTGAGGTACTTCTTGTTAATGTTAAAGAGGTAGATACGATGTCGAGCATATACCGCGTGTGTCGTAACGAAGGATTTGTTAATCTCAAGATTCACCACGTTGTTAGATTATGGGTATGGATCCAATTCCCCAACGCTAATGCCTGCACTAATTTAAAATCTAATGGTAAGATGAAGAAAATGTTTACCTACCTTAAAACCATCTCTAAGAACTTTGTTGTAAACGAAAGGATGGTATCGATTGAAATCAGTGGGCTTCCTCTTTGTGCTTGGTGATCGGCTGCGTATAAAAAGGTTGCAAACACCATGGGTAAATTTAAGTTCTTTTAAGATGACCTTTCAACATCGATGAGCAACGGAAGAGTTTGCATCTCTACAAACAAGCTAAACATTATTTTCGAAGTGATACATGTGACAATTAGTTGGAATGTTTTCAAGGTTCAGATACAAGAATTAGCAACTTGGAGTATCAATATTGAACATGATCAATCTAATGTCGCTTGTGACATAGAATCTAATGGGGAAGAACAATCAATGGAAGCTGATGACAGGGTACACGGTGATATTGAAACTGAGATCCTTACTAAATTTTATTGGGATAAAAAAGGAACCCCTCTTGACGATATAAGTAATCATCCATATAACCTTGAAAATCATGAAGCAAATACAAATGAAGAGGATAAAAATGATAAGCAAGAAACTAATGCCATCAACGAATCCGGCACAAGCTACCCTCCGGGATTTGAACACATGAAACAGTCACACCCGTGTCACTCTCATTCATCATTCACTACAGCTACGAGTAAGCAATATTTTCATACTAGGCTTGACTCAGACCGGTCAACTGGTTGACCCGGTTCTGGTCAAAAAATGGGTCATATTGACCCGGGTTTCACATTTTCGAAACCCGGCTAGACCTGTCGGGTTTGGTGTGACCCGGGTCAAGCCGGTCTCGAGACTCGGTCGGGTATCAATTTTTTTGGGTTTTTTTAAAAAAAATATGTAAATTTTATGTATTTGCGACGACATTTTATTTTTACTTGTTATGTTGGTCGGTATATAGTTTATATGTTAAATATACGAAGTTTTCATGATTTTTATATATAATTTTTGTTAATTATTAAAAATATAAAAAAAATTGTTTTTTTAGAAAACCGGGTTGACCCAGTCACTCGACCGGGTAGATTTGTGAACTTTTCAAAACATTGCTAATAAGTGCTCTACATCGTTTTGCAAATACAGAAAAGAGGATATCCGAGGAATTTCACTCATTCACCAGATGTCGAGGTTAGTAGAGGTTGGTGGATAATTAGGGTATGGTGTCATAGGGTGCAATAAAAGTATTTCTCGATTGATCAACAGAATTGGAGTTTCTAAAGTTGACAAATGAATGTTCTAATATTATAAATCCGAGGCACTAAGAAACGAAGTAAATGTGAATGGGTTAAGGAGCTTAATAACATTCATTTCCTTGGCATTCAAGAGTCCAAGATAACACGTCTAGAATTATTTTGTATCAAATCCATGTGACGCAACAATAATTTAAATTATGCATGTAGATTATCTAGAGAGAGATCATGAGGTCTTATTTCTATATGGGACCCTAACTCATTTTCTAAAGAATATATATGGTGTCACGCTTCATACATCATAGTTGAAGGTAAATGATCTCATTCTGAAGATTCTTATTACATGATTAATGTGTATGGGCCTCAAAGTTCAGAAGCAACACAAAAAATACATATCCAGAATCCGCAATCGCCAAATATACATCCCTGTCTATGAACACCCGCAGTTTTTTTAAATGCTATCCGGTATGTACTTTCATCAATTCCTTTTGCAGAAAATATATTTCCTTTTGCTAAAACTTCTGGTAGTTGTTCCTAAAGTTTAAATTTGTATACACAGTTAGTGGGCTATTTTTGTCAAATAAAAAGTTAATCATATTCATCTAATTTCTAAGAATTCCTTTGTTCTGAGATACCAATCGCAAAATTTTAAGTTGTTACTGTCTCGACTATCGTAGAAAGTAACTACACCATACCGAATACTAAAATTAGCCAAGAGCCAGTGTTGGCCGGGTTCATTTATTGGTATAAAAACCTACGGAATGCAAAAATAATGTGTGTAAGTAAAAGATACATATGAACAAGTATGTAATTAATATTACAACAACTATTTTCCTTATCAACTTGAGACCATGCTTTACAATAACATTGAACGTTAACATACCATAATGGCGTTCCATTTTGAAGGAGTGGCTGAAGAAAGTAACTACTAACCATGACCCAGTTAGCATCATGTGGTCGCACATACCACATGTAGTTCAACCGTAAATCAATGTGCTTTTACCGGAAAACATAATGAAGTTTAAAAATACTCGTTATATAGACTTCTAATATTTTTACTTAGAACAAGTTAGGTTGGTGAATTAAATTTTACTTACTTCATCCATTAGCCAACCTAGTCTAGGAGGATCTAAGCATACTAACGCCTCTTCCCAAAAACGTCGATCCAAGTCATCATTTATCAAAATGTGGTGTATGGCATTTCTTCTTCTTGATAAATACTATATAAATATGAAAACAAACAAAAATTAATCCATAATATATAAGTTTCTATAATTTCACTACTTAAAAATGCTAGTTCAAAATAATTCGTACCTCAATCCATGGTGTAAGATCTTGTAACAATTGCATCATGTCTACATCAACAACACCATAATGTTGATTTGTTTTTTGAAATTTATTGGATACTAACAACCGATTCCCCGTTCTATCAAGTAAAAGTTATGTCATGTTCTTAGGAACACATGTGCCATTGCTTGTTTCATATGAGTGATTCATCAAAATGTTGGACCTTCTCTGATAGTCCTCTTCCCTTTTTTTCTTAACCTCATGCGACCTTTCTTCTGCATCAAACAAGATTTTTTTTCATTTCCATTTTATGCAGCTTCATTCCCTCTTATACCAAACGAACCATTAATTCCTCTTCGATGAGATAATCCTATGTTTATCATAGGTAAAGTCAATACAACGGACTTTGACATAGAAAATGAATAGGTAAACGAATTATAAAGTACCATATCAAAATCTTCTTGAATATCAGGGTATAAAGCCATCGCTAGGGTATCATCACTGGAATATTCAAGCAAACGAAGATACATATTATTAAGGTCATCACATAAATCTTTGTTACTAGATTTAAATGCTTCACTAAAGTCCAATGTAGCCACATTAGCTCCATTCATTTAACGACCAAAAGCCTATAATTTGGGTATATAGGTGTTATATTGTTGTCCCTTAAATATGATGATTTTATACGAATAAAGAAGAAAGAAAGTTAGATATGAGATGAATTCTAGAGAGAGAAAAGAGAGAGAAGTGTGTGAAAACTTGGTGAATATTAGATTAAGAGAATTAGAGAAAATGAGACAACCAACCTCTCTTTACATGCAAGGAGAGGTTTATATAGCCTTGTCTACATGTGGTATAATGGGCTATATGATAATGGGTCGGGCTTTCATTTTGGGCTTTGGTTACTTATGAATGAACCTTAGCTTAAAATTAAGCCCGTAATACACGACTAACCTACTACATATTACAATGTTCTAATATACGATATGTCATAAACATATGACCGAGCATTCTTGTTTGACTCAATATTTTGAGGCTTACAATCTCCCCCAATGTGAGGTCACTATCCTTTATGAGAGGTCATTACCCTTTGTCATTTAGAGATTCATAGAGATTACTAATCTGGCCAAAAATGAGTCTTGAACGGGTAATAGTAGTCTTTTTCCTTCATGTTGTGATCTTTGAGCCTTTGTCGTTGTCTTTCGACTTTGTCTTTTGATCTTGAGATCTTCAAATTTTCTTTGACTTGTCTTTGCCATCTTGCAATCTTGTGTCTTCATCCATATGCTCACGCTATTAATTGTTGAATATGTCTTTTGGCATGAGTATGTGGTTTTGAATCTTTCACTTTGCTGAGTACACCGTGACGCTACCTTCTTGAGACAAAACATAGACACGGACTGAATGGCTTTGACATTCGTCCTAAATCAGTAGCGTTTTACCTCCGGTCAGTGAAGACCGTTATACGATATTAAATAACGTACCTGGGATAGGTAGATTCAATTAAGAATCTCCTTGACAGGGTTTCACGGCTATACTAGCCGTTCTCTTTACTCAACCATCTCAAAGCAAGACTGCGAACATAAAGAGTTGATCAATTGGATAGATACCCGCTTGATTAAAGTCGTCAATTCAAATTCCTGGAAAAAGTGTGATTCGTAAAGAGTCTTACCATTGTTGCTTTCCAGTTGACACAAGCTTGATTCATAAGAATCTCACAAGTCACCTACCTTAGCGCTGTTTGATGTTGACGCTAGAAGGATTTCCATTCGTCACTGTGAATATTAATGTATATCACTCTGAATTTCTGGCAAGACCATAAAGATATTGCGTAGAAACCTGAAACGAGTTTGAATCAATTCAGAATCAAACCACTGTTGCTTTTCAGTTCTACATATGTTTAATTCATAATGAATCTTACATATGACCTACCGCAATGCTGTTTGATGTTAACACTGGAAGGATTTCCACTCATCATTGTGCATACTAAGTATTATCACTCTGAGTGTTCTAGCAATATCACAAGGATATAGCGTAGGACTCTCTTGATCTTCATCCGTGTGTCCTAACGAGATTTGATTGATCTCTTGGCTCTAGACTCGATTTGTACACTTTTAGTGGTCGGAGGCTGGAGCAGATGCCACCTATTTAATATCAACTATCTCGGAATGAGAAAGCTAATAGAAGTCATGTTGTTCTCCGTGACAATAAAACAAACTTCTTTTGAGAGAAGCCTGAGTAGCTAAGAAAGGGTTGTGCTTCATATCACTGGGTCCATGATGAGTTGTCTTCATGATGTGTTGACCCGGTTTCTGCCTAAGTTGTATGGAGGGCTTCTTTGTTTACACCCTTTATCCTTACATTTATTTTTCATTCTTCAACTCCTTCAATGCTTACCAAGACATCATTACTAGCACCTTGTTGTGATTGTTCTAGTGCTAGCATCAGTACTTAGTCGGCATTCAGATACGTTCTCATTCTACTCCATCTTTCCTAAGCACTTCTAATAATCTATTGGATTGTACCTGGGAAGATCCCTCCAGTTCTGGTTGGATCATAGGACTTAAACCTAACCACCCTTTTGACACCAATAACGTCTTGAATTAAAGATGTTATGGGTATTTGATCGTAACCATGAAAAACCACTTCAAATGTCTAACAAGGTGTTTGAAAAACATTTAACACCTTGATAGTTTTGTCGTTTCAGAAATGCTCCCCCTTTACATGTGCATCGATAATCGAAAGTGTTTTGCACATGTAGGTAAGAGTTAAAGTGCTTGAGTCTTGTATAAGATCACATTTTAATCACATTTTCTCCCTCTATCTCTAATATATAAAATCTTTTGATATTAGAGATACCAAATTTGATTAAAATATATTTTGAAAAATAGTCTTGAAAATCTCCAGGAGAAAGATGTGTTAAGCTTTTGCATGAAGTTGAAATGCTCCCCCTCAAAAATTGATCCAATTGAATTGTCATTGTGAGGATTTGATCCACATTTCACTTTTTGATGATGGGAGTTGTTGAACACACAATTTTTGAAAGATTTTGAATAATCATTGAGAAATTCTTGAAAAAATTGTGTTCAACGCTTTTTGAAAAATCCTATTTCTTTTTGGCGAAGAGGTTTTTCTAAAGCAAAAACTTGAGTTCATAGACTTTGAATGTCTTGACGAATCCACTCAAGTGTAAGAAGATTCCTCTTCCTTTGCTGAGGATAAGAGCACGAAATCGTACACTCCCCCGTGAATATAGAACCGGGTTGCAATCTGAAAGTGATTACAAGCCATTGTGTTGAGCTCAAAACGTTGAATGTTTTGTGACAAGCTCAACCCAAGATAGATTGCTCTACCCGTTGTTGGAAAAGTTGTCCAAAATAGACATTTTCCATTTGTTTTGAAAAATATCTACAACTTTCATTCGAGCTTTATGTACACACCCGTGTCGTTATCGAGCGACATTTCTAGGTCTCCATATTATCGATACTGAAAGACATGTCGAGAAGAATTTTTTTGGATTTTAAAATATTTTTAATTTTTTGTTTTGTTTTTATATGTTTTATATTTTGTATTTTGCTTTTTCAAAGATATTTACAGGTAGATGTTTGATAGATGAATCAAGCAGGCTTCTTTTCCAGAATCTCCAGTTCTGCTGGAGTCAAACATCTCATACCAATTTGCCTAACTAGATACACAAACCTCTCTTTCGAAAGAGCTTTTGTAAACAAGTCAGCTAATTGGTAATCAGTTCCAACAAAGTATAGTTCAACGATACCCCTTTCAACTTGTTCCTTAATGAAGTGTAATCTGACATCAATGTGCTTCTTGCAGGAATGCTGTACCGGATTGTAGGATATGGCTATGGCGGACTTTGAGTCACAGTACATAGGTACTTTATCAAAGTGGAAGCCATAATCCGTGAGTTGTGTTATCATCCATAGAACTTGAGCACAACACGTAGATAGAGACACATACTCCGCTTCGGCTGATGACAATGATGTGCAATCCTGCTTCTTGGAAGACCATCTCACAAGCTTATCTTGACCTAGAAGTTGTGCACCACCAGAAGTACTTTTACGTGTATCAAGACACCCTGCGTGATCAGAATCTGAATACGCCGTTAGAAAGAAACCGGTTTCCCTCGGATACCAGAGTCCCAAATGAATGGTATTCTTTAGGTACCGAAAGATCCGTTTAACCTCCTTGAGGTGCTTTTAAGTGGGTTGTGCTTGATCGTGCACAATAACACGTAGCATGGGATATATCTGGTCGGCTTGTTGTTAAGTACATGAGGGAGCCGATCATGGAACGATATTTTGTTTGATCTATGACATCTCCCTCCAAATCAGCATCTAGGGATGTGGTTGATAATGGTGTCCCAACGGGGTCACATGAGGTCATACCATGCTTTCTGATTATCTCTTGACAATAGTTAGCTTGGTTTATAAAGATACCACTTGGGGATTGGTGAACTTGAATTCCTAGAAAGAATTTTAGTTCACCCATCATAGACATTTCAAATTTGTTGTGCATTACTTTTTCAAACCATTTTGAAAGTTTTGGGTTTGTAGACCCGAAAATAATGTCATCAACATAAATCTGCACAAGCAAGATGTCATCCCCATATTTATAAGTGAACAAAGTTAGATCAATGGAACCTTTTGAGAAACCTTTGGATACCAAAAATTTTGAGAGCTCGTCATACCACGCCCTTGGAGCTTGCTTGAGTCCATAAAGTGCTTTGTGGAGACGATACACCTTGTCAGGATAATGAGGATTGACAAATCCTTCCGGCTGTGTGACATAGAATTCTTCCTTCAAATGACCGTTAAGAAACGCCGTCTTTACGTCCATTTGGTAGACAATGAATCCCTTATGTGCAGCATAAGAAAGAAAAATCCTGACCGCTTCCAAACGAGCTACTGGTGCAAATGATTCTTCAAAATAAATACCCTCTTTCTGGCCATACCCTTTAGCCACTAGCCTAGATTTGTTCTTGATGATCATGTTCTCTTCATCCATCTTGTTTTTTAGATCCATCGAAGATTTAATGGTATTACATCGTATGGTCTGTCAACAAGTTCCCAGACTTTAAGTCTTTCAAATTGTTGAAGTTCATCTGTCATCGATTCAATCCAAGCATGATCAGCCATGGCTTCTTTGATATTTTTCGGTTCAGCTGAACTCACGGCGAGTGCTAACATACAAACATCACCATCGGTGTTAAGCTGTCGTCTTGTATGAACGGGTTGTGAAGGTTTTCCAATTACTTGAACCAAAGGATGATCTCGGGTCCAATGATGTGTTGAAGGATGTCGTTGGTAGAACGTGTGCATATTTGACGGATCAACATGGCGAGTAGAAGACTCTCCAGTTTCGTGTACCGGTGTACCGAATGGGTTGATAAATTCGTCTTCGTCAGATAATGCATTGTCTGCTTGATTTGTGTTCTCTGGAGCAATGACAGTAGTTGTTGATGTTGTAGGAGTGGTTGTTGATGTGATATACTGAGGAGGTAAATCTGCAGCAACCCGTGTTGAAGTAGATAAAGTTGTATCCTTGTTGTTGACGATGATCGGTATCATCATTCTTATTATGAGTGACATCGGAAGACTTTGATACAACATGTTTCTCCCTCGTGAAATATTCATCATACATTGGTCCATATAACATTTCCAACTCTTTAAGTGTCGTGTCCACTGTCATATCTGCTCTAGCAACATGTTCAGGAACTAGCTTTGAACTTAACGGTTCATTGCTGTGGTCTTGAGTTCTGATTTCCGTGTGGTTGTGCACAGAAGTCTTTTGTCGTTGTGGATAGGGACTTAAATTATTTTGTTCAAGTGCCATTTCCTGTAATTCATAATCTGATATGAATAGTCTCGACTATCAATTTTGTTCTCTTGTTGTACACTCTATATTCCTTAGACTGAGTTGCATATCCCACTAGAATGCATGCATCACCTTTCTCTTTCATCTTGTCCATATTTTCACCATCTCGAATAATGTAGCACGTACATCCAAAAACGTGAAGGTGTTTGAGTGAAGGTTTTCGATCATGAATTATGTGATATGGTGTCTTTTCGTATCTTGGGATAAATAAGGAGCGGTTTTGTGTGTAGCATGCGGTTGACACGGCTTCGGCCCAAAAATATAGTGGTAGTTTTGAAGCGGATAATAATGTTCGAGCAGCTTCAACCAAAGTACGGTTTCGTCTTTCAACAACGCCGTTTTGTTCGGGTGTTCGAGCAATAGATGTTTCATGTTTAATTCCTTCGGCTTCAAAATAGTTCTCAGATTTGAATTCAAAAATTATGTACCTCTGTCGGTACGAACAAATTTAACTTGAGCTTGAAGACAACGTTGTATCAGTTTAAGGAAGTTGATGAGAACTTCAGGTGTTTCATCCTTGGACCTCAAGAAGTGAGTCCATGTGTACCTTGAGTAATCATCGACAATTACCAGAATATATTTCTTCCCATTGATACTTTGAACACGCATGGGACCACACAGATCCATATGGAGAAGATCTAACCGTTCTTTAGAGCTTGGTGTGGTCTTTGTTTTGAAGCTACTTCGTTTATCTTTGCAAAGCTCACAAGAAGAACAAATATGATCCTTGATGAATTTCAAACTTGGAAGGCCTCTCACAATATCTTTCTTGGATAGCAAGTTGATGGTATCAAAATTGAGATGAGATAAACGTTGATGCCATAACCATGCCTGAGTCGTTGAAGCTTTAGCCATGAAGCAAATTGGAGTTGATGAAGTTGTGTCTTGAAGTGAAATTGTGTAAAGATCAGTACCCCGTGTACCGGTAAGTAAGTCATTCCCATCATAATCACGAACAAAACATGTCTTCTTTCTGAAAGCAACCTCCAAATCCGCATCACAGAATTGGCCAACCGAGAAAAGATTGTGATTGAGCCCTTCGACGTAGTATACCCTTTTTATCATGATATTACCCTGTACTAAATCTCCATATCCTAGGATCGGTGCAAATTGATCATTTCCGAATCGGACCATACCCAGGAACTTCTCCACGAAGTTAATTAGAAGCTTGAGATTCCCCGTCATGTGCTTCGTGCATCTGGAGTCCAGTATGAAGAGAATTATTTGTATCACCTACAGAAGAGTTAGAACACGATGGAGCATTTGCTAAATTGGATACCACATTAGTTGTGATTTCAGAATCATTAGTGTCCTTAGCAACATTTAAAGTCATACTAACACTCGTTGTCACATTTTCTGTCCTAACTTTAGGCATCCATTTATATCTTGGAGGACATTGATTAGCAAACCACCATTTCCACGACTTGCTAGCAGACTCATATAATTCCCTAATTCTGCTTCTAGTGGTCTTAGTGGTGGAGTCTGATGTAATACTTTTTCCAGGGGGGGGGGGTTACACCAGAATGGTTCACTTTGCGTTTGGTTTTTCTAGCACTAACAGGCATCGTAGTTTGCTTCTTATTTCTAGTATCTACGCCTTTGACATTATTCGAAACACACATATCATGATTAGCATTAGAACACTTTCCACATTTCACACAAACAAACTTAACATTCAAAGCATTCAAATTCGAATCATTCAAATCGTCATTACACGCGATTACAAACATTTTATTCTTAGAAACATTGAAAATCCTAGGGTGATCTTCTACTGTCTTCATCTTCCCTTGACTTTTGTTTTGCCAAACCTTTTTATTCATGCGAGTGCTCTTAAGCTGAGGCCGGATAACACTATCAGTGGGGATTACTCCTGTTGTAAAAGATACACATCTATTAGTGTTTCTAGAAGTCTGAGGTGATTGACTTTTGTTTTTGTGTGTAGGTGTAGTGGCCAATCTATACATCCCTGGTTTAACCACATTTGTGTTCTTAATGCTTTGTGATCGAATATGTGTTTTGAGAGTGTTTTGTGGTAACCTATCCTTCACATCCGTCTTGGGGGAAAACGCAGGTTTTGCAAATGCAGAATTAGAGAAAACAAATGGTTTTCCCAAGACAGAGGGTCTAGTCACTTTGTGCGTGTTGGATTGTCTTACAATAGGTTTCTTAACACTAGGTTCCAAAATTTTCCTACCCATCTTAGCAACGAGTTTCTTCAACTCTGCTATCGCTATTTCCCTGTCTTGTAACTGAGCTTTCAACCCTTTAATTTCCAAATTCTGTTCATTTATTTCTCGAAACGTTTTGGAAAGTTTTTCTTGCAAGTTATTATCATGTGGAAAACTACTAACGTCTTTTTGCAAAGCAAGTTCAAGAGAACGACAATGTTTTTGAAGGAAATCAGTTTTGTGTTGAAGTAACTCAAAAGCCTTTTTATCAACATTTTCTTTACGTTTCGAAAGCTCAAGTTCAAGATGCTCACATTCTTTGATTTTATCAAGATATTTGCATGCAACATCAGAATATTCATTAATATCAGCACAAGATTGAAGAGTAACACACAAAATATCTTTGGAGAGACATTCTTCTAAGAGTAAATCATATTCATCTAAAAAAACGGACTTGTCCATTTGAAGATCGTCAATTTCTTTCTCAATAGACTCAACATATTTTAAATTATCAAACATTTCAGACCGAATTAATCTTTCAGATTCAAGCATAGTTTCTTTTAATGTGGTCGTGTTCGGTATTAAGATTTGTTTGATAAGCACAGTTATATCTTGAGGAATTGGTTTTTCCACTCGTCATTTTCTCGTTGTTTCCATTCATTATCAACAATGGATTTAATATTATCAATGTAATGTTGTAGAAACCCAAATGTCTGCCTACTCTTGCTAAGATGCAAGTAGTTGATGAACTTATAAACGTTTGTTTTCTTAGTAGCAAAAGCTTGCTTCCCCTGAATTCTTCTTTGTTTGCATTCTAAAAACAATTCCTCAAGAGACTTTTGTTTTTGTGTAGTGAAAAGACCATATAGACTATTCTCATAAGCATAATTGTATGGTTTTACAAACTCTTTATTGACCGGTGATCTACTCTCCTCTTCCCAAAGGGATGTCTCATCGTAACCAAGAGGATATTCAGGATCGGTCCATTCGGACTCATCTATATAAAGGCGCGGGTTCGCAGCTTGAGCTTGGGCAAGATAATCAGGACTCGCAAAGCTAGCTTGACCCTTAAACATACACGAAGGTTCTATCATTCTTACCGTTTGAATAGAGTCATGCGTTTTATAAACAACTTTCTTCAAAAATTCGACTTGTTTTTCTAGTTCCGTTACTTTTTCAGTATCTTTTTCATGTTGACTTTTGAAATCTTGTTTTAACGTTTCAACCTCTTGTTTCTTAACATCAAGAATTTTAGTAGACTCGGCGTTATCCATCGAAAACCGTTGTTCAAGTTCGTTAACTTTGGTGGTAGCAAGGTACTTTTTTGACGTTCATCCATTAATAAAACATTAAATTGACGTTTCTCTTTGGTTAATAACTCAAGAGTTTCGTTGTATTTCTTTTCAAGATCGTCCTTTTGACTTTTTAACGCACTACCCTTGTACCCCTCAAGCTCTTTGGTTTTCTGAAGAAGCTCATCTTTATAGCGTTCAATGGTCTCACTAGATGTAATTAGTGCGGCTTTGCATTCTTCAAAATTTTGAGTGAGCGCTGTGTTTGCCTTCTTTAATTGCTTTTGACTTTTTCTAGTTTTATTGACATCTTTTTGTAAACTAGCAATTAAATTAGCAAGCGCGACACGTTCCTCATCATCATACTCATTTGCATGTTGATCATCCTCAAATTCATTATTGCACATGTCTGATGAATCGGGTATGGTATTGCTATCAACCTTTTCCGTCATACATGTGTCATTAATGGCATTGGGTAGCTCACTATGCTCATGAATATCACCAAACACATTATATTCATCAGTGGTGTGTACCTTATCGAGTGGCTCAGTGTCAAAGATAGGGCCATTTTCATATTCAGTGACGTTGAGAACTTCGTCAACCTTTGCCATGTACGAGTAATGTGCTACTAATTCTTGGTCGGAGGCTTCATCATCAGTATCATCAAGCATTCCTCCTTCCTCAGCCGACAATATGACCCCTGCTTCCATCTTCTTGCATAACAACATCTTCTCTTTATGATAGCTAGAGTCCCTAACCCGTTTCAGCTTTCTACATTCCTTTGCCATATGCTCATAACCTTGGCAATTATAACACTGAATCCCACTTAGTTGAACCACTTGCGTTCTAACAGTTTCCCTATTCCCAGTAGCAACAACAATCCTCTGAGTATCATACTTGGCAGTTTGTCGATCATACCTTGCAGAACCCTCAACATGTGTTGGATTATGTCGATCATACCTAGAAGGACTTTCACCACGTCGACGCGTGTCATACCTTGAAGGGTTCTCAACATATTGGTTCTTTATGTTGGATGATGTTCGAAGATTGTTGTTGGTGGGTTTGAAGATTTTCTTGTAGGTCTTCATAATGAAAGCAATTTATTGTTTCATTTCCCAATTCTTCTGAGCTTGATCTTCATCACTATCCTCTTCAGATGATGACTCAGATGGTGGTGATGGTGCTCTTGGTTCTTTGCCGTGTGATCTTGTGGAGGATGAAGACTTGGGTGATGTGGAATATCGTGGTGAGGATGATTGACTGGAGTATGACATTGGAGTACGAGATCGATGATCTTGAGTGGTAGACACTAGAGCAAGTGGATTAGCCGTCTTTGCAACTCGATCAGCTCGAATTTAATTTGCCTCATGCTGAAATTGTTTCAAGATATCAAAGAGAGTGTGATAGTTTAACTTGTCTAACTGCTTCTTTTGTTGCACCAAAGTAACAAAACGTGTACACTCTGGTTGAAGGTGCTGAAAAAATTGCACATTGACTTACATGGTAGAGACCTCCAAGTTGTTTCTTGTCATATCGTTCATCATCTTGTAGAATCGTGAATAATAAGACTCAATTGATTCTCCATCCAATGCAGTAAACTTACCAAAGTTCCAAAACAAGTTTGTTTTAACATCTTGCTTGTTGAGTGATTCTCCTTGCTGCAAGCGTTCAATAGCCGTCCATATTTCTTGTGCCGTAGGACATGCATCAACCGTGGAATAAATATCATCTCCAATTCCACTTAGAATCATATAGATCGTTTCTTTTTCTGCATCATACCAAGCACGCTTCTCTGGTGTAAGATCAGATAACGTTTCTTTTCTTGTGGTTGCGGGTATTTCTGGAATAGTGTCTATGGCTGGTGTATGAGGAACAGTGATATCGGAGAAAACATATGGTCCATTGTTAATACATTGCCTCAATGCATCACCATTAGGTCTTGTATCAAGATAGCGAAGAAAACGTGATTGCCATTGAGCATATCGACCGACCACAAGCATTGGTGGTCTCTCTTTGTTACCGACCACTATGATGTTGTTGTTTGTCACACGATATTTTGTAGTAGAATCCATCTCAATATTCTCTTAAGTGATGAATTGAATGTGGATCTTAAGTAGTTGTGTTGTTGTTGAAATTCCGAAAATTGCGAGTTTTTCACTGTCTGACAATAAATTCCTCAGTCCGACAAAACGGTAGACCTAAAAAATTTGTAATCACCAAATTTTGAAATCGAGTTAGAAATAGCCTAAAACTAGTATGGAAAAAATTTGAATCTACTTGACAGGAAACTACGTTCCGTGACTAGTCTAGATAGTGGCTAAGTCTAAAAAAATACTCTAACAAAATTTAGATGTCCATCGCACTCTTAGATCGTAGTCCTTGATCGTACTCATAGACGGTACTCTTAGATCGTAGTCCTTGATCGTACTCTATGATCGTATCCAATGATCGTATCCAGTGATCGTATCCAATGATCGTATCCAATGATCGTACTCACTTGATCGCACTCACTTGATTGTATTCACTTGATCGTACTCACTTCATCGCACTCACTTGATCATATCTACTTGATCGTACTCACTTGATCGCAGGCTATGATCGTAGGGAGTGATCGTGGGCTATGATCGTACTCAGTGATCGTAGTTTATGATCATATTGAGTGATCGTGGGCTATGACCGTACTCAGTGATCGTAGTTATGATCGTACTGAGTGATCGTAGGATGTGATCGTGACCTTGGATCGCAAGTAGAAACCCTCAGAGTTTATGCAATCGCAACAATCAGATCGTAACAAGAAAATAGTTCGAGACTTGTAAGCAATAAGAAAAAAGAGATTTTTACCTTGGAATTCATGTTTCAATCCAAACCAAAGTAACCAAAATCTTACCACAAGTATGTAGATAATCTAAAGCATGATTTAGAACACGGAACACAACGAAAAACAAGAAAATACTTGAATTCGGGATGAAGTTAGGTGTAAATCACACGAACCCAATATAATAGCAACAACGAATCACAAAAACTACCCCATGGCGATTGATACCAATTGTTGTCCCTTCAATATGATGATTCTATACGAATAAAGAAGAAAGAAAGGTAGATATGAGATAAATTCTAAAGAGAGAAACTAGAGAGAGAAAAGAGAGAGAAGTGTGTGAAAACTTGGTGAATATTAGATTAAGAGAATTAGAGAAAATGAGACAACCAACCTCTCCTTACATGCAAGGAGAGGTTTATATAGCCTTGCCTACATGTGGCATAATGGGCTATATGATAATGGGCCGGGCTTTCCTTTTGGGCTTTGGTTACTTATGAATGAACCTTAGCTTAAAGTTAAGCCCGTAATACACGACTAACCTACTACCTATTACAATGTTCTAATATACGATACATCATAAACATATGACTGAGCATTCTTGTTTGACTTAATATTTTGAGGCTAACATATATATTTATGGTTAAGTATAATAATATGGGAAATAATAATATTGTAAATTATACCTAGATAATAACCTCAAGTTTGAATATACGACAATTCAACTCCTTTATAAGACAACCCTTAATACTACTTTCTGTAGTTCTATGAACACTAACATCCGATGTACTGATACTGCGACATAAGCTGTTGCGTTTGCGGCTATCAGATATCTTTTTGAAATACGCTTCGTACACATCGTGTTTTCTAATAGGATCCTTCGGTGTATATACTTTCAGATATTCAATGGTACTATACCACCACTTAGTTTGGTACTCTAATGTTGTAGGTCTAAGATCAAAGATAACATTCGAATCCTGTTTCAAAACACACACTAAATACATAAACCGAACTAAATTTTGAATGTATATCTTATTTAAATACCTTGCCAAATAAAGTTCCAAAATCAGATCTTTTCATAATACGCTTTTTAGACCATGAAACTCCTCTTGGTGTAATGTCTGATACTTTATTCCACCAGTGAAGGCTTTGTTGAAATGACTCTAAAATCCATACCTTCCAAATATCGAAAAGTTAAACTTAAAATTGGATTAATGTATGTAATACATTAAAAAAAAGTAAAAGAACAAACCTCAAATGCCTAAACGATGTCAGACAGTGTGTACGTAGGAACATAATTAGGGGATTTATGCAACCCTTCTAGGTGCTCACTCTTGTACTTTGCAACAACATTCACTGTCTCCTCATACAAATTACTCAGACAGGCTCCCCTACGGAAAAAATTCCAGTCTTCTTAATTCTCCAACAAACGGAATAAAGTGTCATCAACTTCTTTTGTCAAGATCCGACCCATAAATATAACTTCCAAACATAACAAAAGACTCAACCGAACCGCGTCTAAATCACATAGTTTTGTAAATAACTCATCATCCTCGTTAAGACATAGTATATCTAAACTTGTTATTGGTAAACCATCTCTATGTGGGAAAATCCTATGTTTGAATATCATATAACTGTTGGTATACGCACTAAAACTTCCTGGTCCAAACCTAAAACCAATGATGAGACAAAACTCGCGACATCCAAAATGTATATTCGAACCATTGACATTATATGTTATCGGCATACCGTAGTGAGAATCATTAACAGGACTTGGTTTCTGTAGGATAAAATCATTCATATGTTCTTCATGATTTAAATACTTAAAATCTAACTATTGACTAAAACATGTTGTCCTAAACAGATTCCCCTGTTTATCATCCATCGCATTCTTAATAAAATTAAAGTACTTCAATTTACTACGTATAAATACCTTGCCTTCATACTCCTAAAATAAACAAAAATATAAATTAAAAATTATCACTAACAATATAGATGTTTCAAATAAGGATATAAATGAAAACATATAAACTTAAGTGAACATTTCCATTCATATGTAACATTGATTCATACATTGACTGGGAAAGAGATAATTATACATAACTGAACGATATGAAATTTTCATGCACTGGGACTAGGTTAAACATAATTGACCTACATGGTCAGACACAGGCTTAAGCATTACAAAAGAGACTTAAAAAGCAACAAAAATGACAGATGATTTTAAAGAGAGTACATGCCACCACTGAAAGACTAAACAACACATCACTTGCTTCTAAGGCGAACCACCATTGACATCTTTTTCCGCACCTTTATGTGAATGTGACTTATAACAAGCATCAAAGCACGGATCTTGCCTAGAACAGAGTCGTTGAGATCCCTCAACAACTTTGAACATTCATAGGCAACAATGCCACAAAGACAGTTTTCTAGTTCACCAACGAGGGCAGGCCGCTCATCAACACGTGCAGCCAAACATTCAACAAGGGTGTTAAGGTTGTCTGCAATCACATAGTCTTTGTTTTTTTCAATTTCAAAAAGCACCATCATCATGTCCCTTAAGTCATTTGACTTTTAAATGGTGGAAAGTTCAAGTAGGCTAGTCATTTTTGGTTAAAAAAGGTTTGAAAGAAAGATTATAAGTAGTTGCTAAGGGTATGCAAAACTTTAAAAAATAATTAGCTTTTATAGATGAAAAGTTTCAACACAAAAAAGAGAATATCATTAACGAAGGGGTAGACTATTGGGGCTAATATCACTGTTTGTAGAATTTTGTATATTCTAAACAAATTGTTTTTTTCCATACTTGTAACTTAAGGGCCTAGTATAAAGTTTATTCAGATTTACGGTTACCAGTATTGGAAAAAGTTTGCCATTTTAGTGTTGGAATTTATAAAAAACCCTTAACCATATCAACACATTAATAATCACGAGTACACAATGGAATAATTTTGATCGCGTATAGTCGGTATAGACAAGTAATAACATAAACGATAAATAATAGTGTACCTTTTAGCAATAGATTAATTCACCTTTATCGAACAATCAAATAACCGAAAACCCAATAAAGAATAAACAATGATCTCTCTAAGTATACGCACACAATACGTTTAAAAAGCAATAAGTATGCTAGTGCGTTTGCGTTAAACCACCAATAAACCAAACCACTTGAATCAATTAACTAAAGAAATAATTGTTTCTTTCTTCTTGGGAACCACTCGAACGAACCGAAACCCTAATTGGGGTGTTCGTTCGATCAATTAAAGAAAGAGAGGAGGAAATACTTAGAGATGAAACTTATGTATAATGAGGACTCATACGACCTCTTTATATAGCCCACACCTCAAACTATTTAAGGCATTAATCCCACCTTCTTAAGGAGGCGGGCTTCCACCTACAAGCCCAAAGGATGTTCCCCTTTGTTTCCTTTTACCGTCTTTCCATATTTTGGTTTAGTTGTTTAACAAATAATTATTATAACAAAATATTTATTATATTTATTGCTTAACGGTTTACGTGTGCGTCTCTTTAGGCTCGAGACGACTTCCGGACATATATTATTTCATGTACATATTCCTTCAGCTCCCACTTGGACATGCACAATAATATAATATAATAACATTTGTTATCGTCTAGAAACACGCCAATGCTCCTGGAAACTCTCGAGTGTAGTTTTCCATAAAGTACATTTGAATGACTTAAACATTTACAATCATTTTGTTTCTCAAATGCCATTTTAATAATGGATATGGATCGAAGTCATTTCATTTTAACTTTTTTGTTTCTCGTATTACATAATAGAATCAAGATTACCAATCTAATCGAGACAATTCTAGATTACCATTAGGTACGGCCGTACACACGTCTGATTAATTAAACAAGGGCCCCAGTAGCATTATTCTTCAATACTTATTGGATGAACACATTCTATCTTGACTACAAGTTCCTCTCACATGCTTCAAGATACAAATGATTATAGCCTTTATTACTTCCTTGTTAAGGATATCATTAGAACTATAACGAAAAGTACCATCAACATATGTAAGACCTGCTTGCATCTCAAGTCAAAGGATTTGGTAATGTGGATCATTTACAAGTTTCACTTAATGACGGCGATCTATAAAGTGATTGACTTGTTTGTAGAAGATGTCTAATATGCAAACTTTGAATATTGTGTGAGTTGGTGAACCGTTCTTACATCTTCTATGAATATTACCATCGCTCAAATATGTCCTAATTCAAGTATATTCCCATATAATTGATCGACGTAGACTATTTAGAATAACATATTATTCAAGGATTAAAACATGCAAATATAGGACCAATAAATATAAATGAAAACCGAACATATCACATACTCCAATTCATAAAATAAATATTGTTTAATAATATCCTTTACCCAAATACTAAAAGATTAGTGCATGATAATCCTATTTGAAAAATCATGCGTCAAGATATGACGATCATACTTGTTGAAATTCTACTAGGTTTGATCTTTGGAAGTTTGAGAATACTTGTTTCAAATTCACAATTATGAAAAACTCTGAACATATATATAATGATTGTTATTATGTACATTTCTATATATAAACACACAACAAAATGGGAGTATTGTTGATGTATATCCTATAAGGTGTGTGAGTCCAACTAAATACCTTATTGAAAACAATCATATTTTATAATTTCTTAAACTATAAACTATTTTTTATTCTATTAATATTTATTGCAACATTATGTTCAATTGAACATAAACAGTCTACATATTCATCATCAAATATGAAATTGTACTATGATTAGTATTGAGTGTTATTTTAATCAAACTATCATCCATGTCTAGAAACATCACTATGATTTGTTATAATCTATAAACTATAAATATTACTATGATAATATTTGGTGTCTTTCTAAACTTTAAGTTTGTTGACAATGATAATTACATCTTATTATCATATAAAATATTCATCACATGAAACAATTCAAGTTAATAATGATTTTTCTATTCCAAACAAATCTTATCATAATATTTGTACTAATAAATGATTTTCTCTTTTAGCGAACATGGTTGTCAAATCTGTAGAAACTAGAAGGGGGGGGGGGGGTTGAATAGTTTCTCTTCGATTAGTCACCTAATTAAAATTACTTTCAATTAGGTTTGTATCAAAACTATCTTTTACTTGAAGCTAAGTTGCATAATGATTAGGTTCAATTCAAATGCATTAGCAATGGTAATAAGTAAGTGTAATGATAATGAAATAAGTAAAGAGTAAGGAAAGAGACAACCAAATGAGAAGACACCAAGATTTATAGTGGTTCGACAACGAGGATCTATCCTCGTTTCGACTCCACTCCTCGAGTACACCTACTCGAGATTTCCACTATATCCACAAGCTCCCTTCTTGGCGGAGAAAACCTTACATCGTCGCTTACATTATTTTCCGACACTAAGCTAAATGTCGAAACCTAATCTTTAGCTAGGACCAATCTACACAATGTTGCCTACTTTACAATTTAACGACACAAGGCTAGATGTCGAGTTCTAATCTCAAGGTAGAACCAATCTTCACGACGTTGCCTACTTCACCATTTTACGACACAAGGCTAGATGTCGAGTTCTAATCCAAAGCTAGAACCAATCTTCACGACTCTTCACTTTGAAGCTAAGTGAGAACTTAACACAACACAACTACTAATCACTTTCTAGTTTAGTGAGAACTCACAAGACACAACCACATCACTTTATAGTTTAGTGAGAACTACTACACAATCTATTACAACTCAACTAGACATATCAAAGTACACACATGTAGCTTGGATCTACACAACATAAATCCAAGCAAACACATATGCAATGGATGTACACAACAAATCCAAGTATTCACAAATAGCCTGGATAAACACAACTAGTCCAAGTATTCTTAAATACAATGGATTAACATAAAACAAAAAGGCTAACATGATGAACATGACTAATTCATGGATTCATCTTTATGACAACACTAGTGAGTGAGTGAGTGATCTTCTCTTTGGACAAGGTAAAGGAGGGGATCAAGAGGATAATCATATGTAAACATACTTAACACATTAAGTGATCATTTACTAATGATTATGCTATATAAAAGAGAAAGGGGGCTGAGAAAAACGTCCAAAAAGGGTTGTTGGAAAATGAGATTTGATCCACTATTTATAAGAGACAAAGTGCAACGGCTAGCTAGGTGCGGTTCCTTATCTAGCCCGGCGGTTCCTTATCGCTAGAGAACTGCCTAGCTATTTAAAGGACCGCCCAGTAGACTACGCTCGGATTTTGTCTTTTAGTGGGGTAGGAATATCTGAGGTTTTTTAAACCTTCAAAGGATATTCTTATGGCATATGGAATATGCCATTTTCAAATTTATATTTTCCATTTTAATAAAACATTTTCTTAAAAAGAAAGTTTATTAAAAAATCTTTTGTCATATTAACAAAAGTGAGTTTTAAGGATAATCACTTTGATGATCACTAAGTATGATTAAGAAAAGTTAGTGATATGATTTTTACCTTGATGATAGTGTTAGTTAAATAATTCGTTTTGTGTTTTACACTAAATGTGTTGTATAGTTTGTTGTGATCAAAACTAAGAAAGATTAGTTAACACTGATAATTTTTTTAGGCATCACTTGCATTAACAATCTCCCCCTTTTTGATTACGACAAACTATAGACTCCACGTAGAAACACAAAATATCGAATTATTAACGAGTTTATCACTATCATTTCTCTCCCTTTGTCGTAGCAAAAAGGTTAGCACAAGTCTTTGAAGAAAACCGGACTTTGCTAGTAGCTCCCCCTTGGTTCCTCCCCCTTGCTTGGGGCACCAAGTTTATGAGCTAAGGTGACATGCTACACAAAGGTTAGTAGAAAAAAAAAGAAACACCAATGTATATATGATCACTACCTACTAAGTAACTTGAGAGGGAGAAGGAGAAGAAACCTCAAATTAGAAGCAAGTATTGTTAAGTATGTCCAAAGAGGTAAATGACAAAATCAAAGTTCAATTGGTGGAATGGAGGTAGAAAAGAAACATCTAACCAATAAAGATGATAAATTTGTCAAGGGGTTAAAGTTGAGATTTGATGGAATCACCCATAATCAATTGTAAAGATTAACCACGATCAACTCAAAAGAAAAAGAGAGAATGATCAAAGAAAGAAAAACAAAAACAACACAAAGGTTTCATATTACAAAAATATGAAAGAAACAAACAAGGTAGATAGTCATACACACAATATGAGTATCAAAAGCAAAAAATATGGAAAATAAACCACAAAGCATAAGCTATTCTAATAGTGATAATTTGCCAAGATTTCTTAAAATGTTATTGACTCCAAAACAACTAAAGTATTATTGAATCCAAGAGTGCTTAGTCCTTTAGTTGGAAAAAAAGACGACGAGGCATCATTCGAAGTTTTGTCCACGGGAACGAAAACTTTGAGAGGAGGTCGAGTGAGGAGTAATTCAAGAAAATTTAACTTCTCATACACATGAGCAAGTTCAATTTGTTGAAATCGACAACAAGAACACGAGGATCCATGATGCAAAACAAATTTGGTTGATGGGGGAAGGCCATCAAACCTAGGGTTTGGTGGTGGTGAGGAGAGTGGGTAGGAAATGTTTTCACAATGCCTTGTGAGGTTTGGGAAGGTTGAAAGGTCATTAAGTTGAGGGGTGTCGAAAGGTTTTGGTGGTGGGGGAACATTTTCCTTTTCTCCGGTGATAGGGTTAATGGAGTAGGTCTCATTCCAATACTTGATTGGAGAGAAGGTGGGGTTCTTGGGTGGTTTGGAAGAAGAGGGTTCATTTTTCTTGATCCAAATAGGTCGAACCGAGATCTTCAGTTTCTTGGAAAGCTTGGATGAGGAAGCTTTGGGTGAGGAGGTTTGTGATAATGAAATATCAAGGTTATGAAAGGAGGAGTTAGGAATTGTTGAGGTTTGAGAATGAAATCTCAGTGTGGGGGTATAAGAAGAAAGTATACAAGGCAAAGATTTGAAAATAAAATGTGAAGTGTCAAGGAATGTATAGCCAAATTGAGTAAACATGGAATCTTGACAGGGGATAGGGTGATGAAGAAAGACCAAAAACGAGCTAAAAAAGGCTATCAGACTGCGGTTCCTTATAGGGACCGCGGTTCCATAGAACTTAAGGGACCGCGCGACTTAATGAGCCGCGTACAGTGGATGTAGAACCATGATTTTTCAGGGTTTTGAGAAAAAATAAAGACTTTTTCAAAAAATTGCAAATCTTGGAATTTTACCTCTATTAGCACTAAATTATGCTAGGGTTGCATAAAAGCAACACATTCACAAAGAATGTCTTGACAAAGGGTGACAAAATATTTAGATAACATTTTGAACCAATTTTAGTCAAGTTTTAGAGGTTGTGATAGATTTAGGTTCAATTTTAATTTAAAATTAAAGTTGATTAATGTGCACATAAAGATAGAAACACATAAAGCTAAATCCATAAATCATCCTCATGAAAAACTCATGGAGGGGAGGAAATACAATAAGGAAATGAAAAACAACTAACTAAAACAAAGTTAGCTTAAAACTAGTTCTTGATGAGTAGTCTTCCTTGGCTTGGTTTTTCTTGAAAAACACTTATTAAAAAAAATCATCATTCATCTCCTAGGAGGAGGCATGGTAAACAAGGTGAGCAAGAAATCTTGCAACCTCCTATGAAGTCCAAACATCTCCATCCTAAGGTTGTGAATGATGTAGTTGTTGTTGAGGCAACATGGACAATGAGAACCATGAGCTTCTAGGAACCCAAAGAAGTAAGGATCACCCATAAAGAGGGGAAGTGGGACACCCAAAATGGGAGTGTTTGAGGGAGGTGGAGGTGGAGGAGGTATGTTCTACAAGGGTGATGTGGGTGAGTGTGGAGGTATGTTCTCCAAGGGTGAAATGGGTGATGTGGCTGAGTTTGGAGGGGTAAAAGGTGAAGTCACCAAGGTATCAACAAAGTAATTCATAATGGGAATGCTTTGGATGGGTTGAGGTTGGGTAGTCACATCCAAGAGAGTACATAGAGTGAAGGGTGAGGTTAGCTCATTCATTCTAGATTGGAATGAAGAGGAGGTAGAACCATGAGAATGGTTGGTACCATGGGTTGAGGTAGTGTTGCATGGAGCAAGAGGTGGCGAGGGTGATGAAGAGATGAGAATTGGAACAGTCTCATTATTGGGTGTGTGAAAGGGTGAAGAGTTAAGTTTGGGCAACTTAATCTTAATCTTAAGGTTTTTCTTTGAAGTGGAGATTATGGATGAGTTTGAGGTTCCTGTAGAAACCATGATTGTAATGAGTGGTTTAATGGTTAAGGATGAATGGTTTGATGTGTGAAGAACATGGCTAACAAGGTGGGTTTAAAAGGGTGAGGGGATGATCCAAACTAGTAATGGGTTAAAAACATTTTATGTGAATAATGAATTTAGGTAACCTAGTTTAGGAAATGTGCAGGTTTTTGCAAAGAATCAAGCCAGGTTTAGACAGATTAAGGAAAATAGTGTAAAGCAAAGATTCTGTCGGACACAGTAGCCGGCGGTTCCCTATCTAGGATGGGCGGTTCCTTATCGATAAGGAACCGCTGGTCGATATGGAACCGCGACCAGAGGTGTTCAAAAATCGCACTTCCTCAAACTTTAGTTAGCCCAGATTTTTACCAAAGGATTAACAAGCCAAAGTTAACTACTGACCAAAATCTAGGAAGCTAACTAACACATAAGATGCACAAAGCTATGCAAATCGTAAACACGATGGCATAGACAACATTAGGATTAAAATAATAAGTAATCCAAACAAGTAGTATTAGTTAATACACAACCAAAATAAAGTAAAAAGAAGCAAATGTTCAACATCACATTACATGTTTAGCAACATGTATACTTTGAAACAATTCAAAGTCTTCATCTTATTTTCTTGCCCAATCTCTTGATTATGTTTCCCAAGTACTTGAATCCCTTCCTTGACTCAACTCGATGTTCATGTATTTCACCTCGAGTCCTAAGATTTTCACGGTAGAGATGCTCCATATTGAGATCTTCCGGTACTTCACTAGAGGAATAATGAGGTGGAGGAGCTAAGTCTTCAAGTCCATCCACGAATGAGTTTGAGGATGGGTGGGAATTACTCGAAGAGTTGAAATGAGAACTAGAACCTATGCCATCACCATCACTTGTTGGCATATAGGTGTCCTCATCATCCGGCTCTTGACGATCGGATTTTCGCGAACCTCGATCACTTCTAGGATTTCTTTCATATACGTCTTGAATAGGCAACATAACCCGATGAACCGGGTGAAAGCGAGAATGGTCGAGGTGGTGAAAGTCATGAACAACCCTTTTGAAAAGGCGAGTAAGAAGCATAGCGCAGGAAAGGTTTGTTTTGGGCTTTGAAATAGCATAATTTATTCGTCGAGCGATATAGTATGCCAAATTGTACTTGGTTGATGTAAAGATGCAACATAACATATGCACCATACAAGGCGAGATAGGATCTCAGTTTCCACCAACACAAAATACATTCTCCCTAAGGATATTTTCCCATTGGACCATAAAATCCTTAAGATCGCTTGAGAGCACTTCATAGCGATTCACATATCGCACATTAGAATGAAGGCTTCTCACAACGTTTCCATCACGCTCTTTCGAAATGATATCAAGGATAAATTTCGGCGTGGTCATTTGGAGGTTTGTCGTTGGATTCCAAGAGACCATCAAGTCTCCATTTGTCCGTGAAACGACAAGTGCCTTCATATGGCACACCAAGAATTTCACCAAAATCTTCGAGAGAATATTGAATGATTTGTTCGTTCAACAAGAATCGAATGAAGATTTCGCCATTGTATTCAAACATAGAGTAAGTGCTAAATATTTCTCGAAGAAACAAGGGGTATATATCTTCTTCTATGTATAGCAAGCAATAAAACCCCGTATGCTCAAACATAGATTTGATATAGATATAACCCGTTATTCCCTCATCAACAACTCTACCCTAATGGAAATTTCGTATTGAAAGAGATGAAAAGGAGTTTCGAAGTTGAGTGGATGCAAAGGTTTGGGAAATGTTTGGCATATATTGTTTAGTGAGTTGATGATCCTTTTGGTATTGTGAAGGCATGATTAGTACCTAAATAAACACAAGAAAATATATTTCCAATCACTCATATGAAAAATAAAATCAAAAATCAAAATATGAGAATGTGTTATATCAATTTCTTGACAAACAAAGAATTGAATCCATATCATTCTCATGTTCACAATGTATCTATTCCATTATTAACAAAGAACATATGAACTATGTTGGATCAACAATGGACTAGAACATTGGTTTTTCAAAACAAGGTTTTTAGTTAAGCATTAACAATGCAATTACCTATTTGTTCATGGGTTCATCTCAATTCCATCTTTTAACCAAAATCATTTAGCCAAAATTCGGATTTGTTCTACAAGTGGGTTTTAGTGAAATCTCAATGAATATGAACCTAAGGAATCATAGTAAAATAACCATGTCAACCCATATTCCTATTAAGGTTCTAATTCAATTTCAATTTTAAAAACCCCAATTATGAAAGGATGAACCCTAGAACAAAATAGATGAAATTGAAAGAAAATACTTACAATTAATTGATGTTTGATGAAGGATGAGTGAAACCCACAACTTGGAATCAATTAATTTGAGTGATTGAAGGTTTTTGAAGCTTCAACAATGGTGGAAAAAGGGGAACCCGACGGTTGTGTGTTTTTGGGAGAGAGAGGGTTTTGTTTGAAAAATATTAAATTAATAAAACTGGCGCTCTGACAAGTTTTACTGCCCGTGGTTCCTTATTGATAGAGAATCGCGGGTTTGAACCGCCAGAGATAAAGAACCGCCTACAGAGGCAGGTTTTTATCAATGAAATACACCAAACTTTTGAAAACCAAGTTTTCTAAAATACTTAAAAATATATCTTAAACCTTTTAGAATATCATTGGATCATCATAACACTAAGCAATATGCCTTAATGAAGGATTACGAGTTGAATCGACATCGAAAAGAACCGAAACGGACAAACGACTACTCGTAGCGAAAAAGCAAAGTGGAGAGAAGTCAAAGGAAGTGAATCAAGACTAAGACCAATGCTTAAGGGATTAATGACAATCTTCAAATCATGGAGACGAAGATCTTGTGTCATATATAGTGGTTTAAGACGTGCCTTTCCGGCGAAGTGTTAAACGGATTTGGTAATGAATAAACACAAAGCAAATATTGATGCATAGACTAAGATCACTTTCAATAATAGTCTTAGTCTAAACCAAAATATGAGAAATGTATTAATTCACTTTCTCTCCCACAAAGGGCCTACTAACCGTATGGGTGTAAACCATGGATATCATGCTTGATACTTTAAGCTACTACTAACTCACTCTACATCACCATAGTGAGTCAAGTATCCAACCAATGAAGGTTTGAGAGGATAAAAGAAAAGAATCACAAACTACAAACAAATGTCAAGGCAAGGATGCCAAGAACAAGCACATAGTCAAGTAATGATCAAAAGAATGATCAAAGGGCGTGTGGAAGAACGAAAGCCTACCTTGGCCACAAAGAGCATTCCAATCCATCAAGGAATCAATGCAAAGCCCAACAATGACTATGATGAGTACTAAGTCTTCAAGGACTAGTATCATTCCCAGTCATCTTGATATCATCATTCAAAGATGTTGAAGATCAATGAAGATGAGTCTTCTACAAGTGCAAGTAACTCAATCCACAACCAACTAAATGATTGATCTTCATGAGTACCTACACACAGCAAGATGCAAACTAGTAGATAAATTTCAAGAGTAGATCTAAAATGCATAAAAGCTACTAATCTAAGAGTGATGCAATATTACCAATTAAAAGACCTATTTTCCAAGAAAATTAGTTTTGACCAAAGAGAAACTTTAGTACAACTTGACCTTCTAATTTGAGGAGACAATGAATTGATCCAAGTTTTAAAGTAGAATATACTTCAAAGATCTTGAGTGACCATTGCTCTAATACCAATTGTAGAAACTAGAAGGGGGGGGGGGGGGGGGGTTGAATAGTTTCTCTTCGATTAGTCACCTAATTAAATATACTTTCAATTAGGTTTGTATCAAAACTATCTTTTACTTGAAGCTAAGTTGCATAATGATTAGGTTCAATTCAAATGCATTAGAAATGGTAATAGGTAAGTGTAATGATAATGAAATAAGTAAAGAGTAAGGAAAGGGACAACCTAATGAGAAGACACCAAGATTTATAGTGGTTCGACAACGAGGCTCTATCCTCGTTTCTACTCCACTCCTCGAGTACACCTACTCAAGATTTCCACTATATCCACAAGCTCCCTTCTTGGCGGAGAAAACCTTACATCGTCGCTTACATTATTTTCCGACACTAAGCTAAATGTCGAGACCTAATCTTTAGCTAGGACCAATCTACACAACGTTGCCTACTTCACAATTTAACGACATTTAACACCCCCAAATTTATACGCAGCGGAATATATCTTTGGGTGCTAAACAATGATACAAAACACATAATTTATAAAGAACGACTCGAAAAGAGACGTTTTAATTTTATCATTCCTAAAATATTCGTCAGAGTAGCGTAGTCCCAAGACATCGTAGCCAAAGTACAATTAAAACAAAAGATATAAATTGTTTTAAACAAAGGAACGATAAATATTCAAAGAGTTTATATTGCGAAAGCAGTGCACAACTTCATTCCCGTGACCTCCAAGCTTCACACTTCTTGATTACCTGAAATACATGTGAGAAAATCATCAGCAAAAATGCCGAGTGAATCTATACGTTTATATAATCATTTTGAACACAAGTAAAGATTATAAGTTTGTGGTATACTTGAAGGCAACAAGCATCTAATAATTTGCATCAACAATAATAATTGTGTTTAGCATAAATTGCATCAAGCTCATGGAACCGAGCCCTTAGACACTCCTTTTAGAGGTCTGATAAGACAGGAGATTTATTAATTGTCAATTACCTCCAGCTTATTGGTACATTGCCG
Source organism: Glebionis coronaria (assembly GCA_025667525.1). Lineage (NCBI taxonomy): Eukaryota > Viridiplantae > Streptophyta > Magnoliopsida > Asterales > Asteraceae > Glebionis > Glebionis coronaria. Next base: position 235,025 of record JANFOE010000106.1, read on the forward strand.
TATACCTGACTTCTCAATACAATATGTTCAAACAGTGTGGAGATGGGGCCTAAGCTTCTGTGACAAGTCCACACAAACTGACCAGGGCGGCTTCCCCCATAGATCTATTAATTTTACTAGCGGTTAACTCATCAAAGGTTAATTAACGGTCCATAATTGAGGTTTTAATAATGGCAATTACTTAATGCAATTTAAAGGCAACCACGGGTCCATTCATAGAGGGACAAGCACACCATAAAAATCTTGTGTTCTAAGTTTATAAAAACATGTATTCCCCCTCGCGGGTTTTTAAAATATTTAAATGAGTTCAAACGAGGCTATAGACTCACTTTAGTATTTATAGTAGTTGAAAACGATCGCCGACGATAGATGATGGCCGGTAAACATGATAACCGCAACCTAGAAAATAAGGTGCGTACGTTAATAATTTCAAAAATCAATTAAAATACATACTTAGAAAAATTTGACAACTTTAACTTTTTGGTCAACTTTGACCTTCGGGTCTGACCCCATTAATTGACCCACTAAATGAAATATTCGTGGTTCAAGACTTAAGCTTTTTGATGTAAAACGACGTTTCGGACAACTTTCCAGTTATACCCGTGACGTGAAACTTGATAAAAACTGTCCAAAATACACATGCAAATTCTGTGTAAAATTACAATTTTACCCCTAAACATCTCAGATTTTACTATTAACTTTTACCCTATTATCACTCGTTTCCAGGTCTAATTTCTACGCGGTAAAGGTAAAACATCATTATGAACAACTTTCGTGTTTCGACCGAAGGCTGAAACGGACTAGAAATGATAGATTTACCCCTCACATCATATCTGTTAAAGATGACGGTTTTTAGAAAATGCAGATTTAATTTTTAAGTTTTGCTCCGTCTACATTCGTTTTCAGAACTGGTTTCCACGCGGTAGAAGTAAAACGACATTTTAAACAACTTTTTAGTTTTACACAAAAGCTGAAACGAACCAGATTTGGACGATTTTGCCCTTTTTCGGATCTGCATCAGATAGTGTGCGGGAAATAATTAGATAAATTTTCAGAATTTCAAACATGCGTAACTTTTATCTCGTTTGGAGTTAGAAGCTCTACTTGGTATCAAATCGAAGATCTCGAAATTCTCTACAACATGATCGCATAATATCAACCTATACTCAGACTTAAGACCTCTGAAAATAGCCTTAAACCCACGGCTCAAAATTAAATATTTGAAAAACATGTAAAAAATAATTTTTCAACACAATTTACCCATTTCCATACTCCTAATAACAACTAAAAATCATCCTAATCAAACACTAATAAACCTAGACCACTTGCATGTCCAAATCTTACTAGATCCATATCAAAAATCTTACATGCAAGCATCCCCACTTTTAATATAGTAAAAATAACACTTGTTTACAACTATAAAATAGATCAAAACAAGATAATCTTTCAAGAAAAATAATTTTAAGAAAAAGTTCATGCATGTTGTAAATTTTTATACCAAAATGACCCAAATCATATTACAAACATGGGACTTACTTTAGTTTTTAAGGATTCAAGCTAGAAATTTGAATCCAAGGGTATTTTGGTTTGAGGGTGTCACGAAAAAAAAACAAAAGAAAGGAGAGAAGAAAAAAATAATTTGCTTGTGGTTTTTATATGTTTTTAATTAGTAGAAGTTGATCAAAATTTATAAAATCAAAAGAAATGTAATGCATGTAAAATTTTAACAAAGATCATAGATCAAATACAACTTTTTAACATGAAAACATGATGATCTTACCTAGATCATCACATGCATGATGATTTAAACATAGATCTATCATGGAAATTATAAAATCTTGAAAGTGTAATGCATGTAGGAGATTTTCATACCAATGTGTAGATCTCTAGATTTCCAAGATGGGTCTTTGATTTGTTTTTGAAGATTAAAGCTTGATCATCAAAAATTTGATGATCTTTGTGTTGGAAGCTCACGGTAAAGGAAAGAAAAAAAAGAAAGAGAGAGAGTTTTTTTTTTGGTGGGAGGTGATGTATGTGTGTGTAAAATGAAAGAAAATTTCCTTTTATATGGTGGGTGAAGGGTAATTCTTGCAATTTGAGCATTCTTTTGGACTAAAAGACAATTAACTATTTTATTTTCTTGCAATTTGAGCATTCTTTTGGACTAAAAGACAATTAACTATTTTATAGGGTAGAAAATAAATATTAGTCAATTTAAAATTATTTACGAGGCTCGGGTTTCATAGGAATATTTTTTTTTAAGTTTAAACGCACACGAAAAATAATAATATAACGACCCGATACATAATTAAAATGATATCGTCGAAAATATTAAATATCGAAACAATCGATAATAAAATATAAAATTTTGGACATTCGTCGGTATCGCGATCAATAGTAGTCCTCGTTATTCGTCAAAATATTAAAACAAAATATTCAGTATCGGTTTCAACTTAAACCATTAATCAAAATAGTATTTAACGTTATGAAATACTAAAAAAATATTAGTAAGATAGAATTAAATAATGACCTTATTTTTGCGGGTTTTACATCCTCACCACCTTAGGAGAGCACCGTCCCGGGGCTTACTTCTCCTTAGGCCGTCTACGAAAAAATGTGGATACTTGCTCTTGAAGTAGTCCTCTCGCTCCCAAGTGTATTTGGGTCCATGTTGGGAATTCCATCGCACTTTTACTATCGGGATCCGACTTTGTTTAAGCCGTTTCACCTCTCGATCCATAATCTCCACCGGTTCTTCAATAAAATGCAACTTGTCATCCAGTTGAACCTCCTCAAGTGGAATTATCAAATTCTCGTCCGCCAAACATCTCTTAAGATTGGAAACGTGAAAAGTGTTGTGAATAGCACTAAACTTATCTGGCAATTCCAACTTATACGCCACAGGACCAAATCGATCAATGATCTTGAATGGACCAATATAGCGTGGACTAAGCTTTCCTCGCTTGCCAAATCGAATTACTCCTTTCCAAGGTGATACTTTCAACATAACCATGTCGCCAACATCAAACTCCAATGGTTTTCTCCTCTTATCCGCATAGCTCTTTTGCCTGCTACGAGCTGTCAATAAACGATTCTTGATTTGCACGATCTTCTCAGTCGTCTCTCTAATCAATTCAGGACCCGTCAATTGACTTTCTCCAACCTCACACCAACCAACTAGTGATCTACACTTTCGCCCGTAAAGTGCTTCAAAAGGCGCAGCCTTGATACTTGCATGATAACTGTTGTTGTATGAGAACTCCACCAAAGGTAAGTGTCGATCCCAACTACCTCCAAAGTCTATTACATACGCTCGTAACATATCCTCCAAAGTCTGAATAGTCCTTTCACTTTGTCCGTCCGTTTCCGGATGATACGCAGTGCTCATGTCCAACTGATTCCCCAAAGCTCGCTGAAGCGATCTCCAAAACTCAGATGTGAACCGACTGTCTCGATCAGATATAATTGACAAAGGAACTCCATGTCTACAAACAACTTCCTTCAAATACAACCGAGTAAGTTTGTCTAAGTCGTCAGTTTTCTTTATCGGCAAGAAATGAGCCGACTTAGTCAACCGATCAACAATCACCCAAATTGTATCATAACCACTAGAAGTTCTCGGAAGTCCCGAAACAAAATCCATAGTGATCTTCTCCCATTTCCATTCTGGAATTTTAGGTTGTTGCTGTAAACCTGAAGGTCTCTTGTGCTCAAACTTCACCTTAGCACATGTCAAGCATTTACTAACATAGGTAGCAATGTTAGCCTTCATGTTCGGCCACCAGTAACATTTCTTCAAGTCTTGGTACATTTTATCCGATCCTGGGTGAATCGAATATTTAGGCTTATGAGATTCGTGCATAATTAAATCTCTCAGTCCTCCATACACCGGTAACCATACACGATTCTCGAAATACCGAACTCCGTCATCACGAATTTCGAATATAGGTGTCATCCTTCTACCTAAGTCTTCATTTCTCACATTCTCCTCTTTCATCGCCTTTGTTTGAGCTTTAAGTATTCGATTAGATAAATCTGAATAAGTTGTCATGGCTAAAGCTCTAACCCTTCTGGTTATTTCTCTATCCTTCCTACTAAGAGCATCGGCAACTACATTCGCCTTGCCGGGATGATAGCAAATTTTAATGTCATAATCACTCAACAATTCTACCCATCTTCTCTGCCTCATATTGAGCTCCTTCTGATCTAAAATATGTTGCAGGCTTTTATGATCGGTATATACCACACTCTTTGTACCGTAGAGATAGTGTCTCCAAAGTCTAAGAGCAAAGACAACAGCTCCTAATTCCAAGTCATGTGTAGTATAATTCTCCTCATGCTTCCTCAATTGACGAGATGCATACGCGATCATTTTCTCCCTTTGCATCAACACAACACCATAACCCTTACGTGATGCATCACAATATACCACAAAGTCTTCAGCTCCATCGGGCAAAGCCAAAATTGGTGCAGAACACAGCTTCTGTTTCAAAGTTTGGAATGCTTCTTCTTCTTCTGAACCTCACTCATACTTCTTGTTTTTCTGTGTAAGTTTAGTAAGAGGTTTAGAAATTAGAGAGAACCCTTCTATGAATTGCCGGTAGTATCCAGCTAATCCCAAGAATTGTCTAACTTCAGTCGGGGTTGTAGGCGTAGCCCAATCTCTAATAGCATCAATTTTGGAAGGATCAACATGAACACCGCTACTATCGATCACGTGTCCAAGGAATTGGACAGAATCCAACCAAAAATCACACTTGGAGAATTTTGCATACAACTTCTCCTTCTTCAATAATTCCAAGATAATCTTTAGATGACCTTCATGCTCTTCCTGACTCTTAGAGTAAATCAAGATATCATCAATAAATACAATCACAAACTTGTCGAGGTATGGTTTACACACACGATTCATTAAGTCCATAAATACCGCAGGTGCATTAGTTAACCCAAACGGCGTTACTTGGAACTCAAAGTGTCCATAACGCGTTCGAAAAGCTGTAATATGTATGTCCTCTTCTTTAACACGAAGTTGATGATAACCCGACCTCAAGTCGATCTTCGAGTACACACGCGAACCTTGAAGTTGATCAAACAAATCGTCGATTCTCGGGAGTGGATAACGATTCTTAATAGTTAGCTTGTTCAACTCTCGGTAGTCTATGCACATTCTGAACGATCCGTCCTTCTTCTTCACGAACAATACTGGAGCTCCCCAAGGTGACGAACTTGGTCTAATGAAGCCCTTATCCATTAACTACTTCAGTTGATCTGCCAACTCCTTCAACTCAGACGGTGCCAAACGATAAGGTGCACGCGCCACCGGTGCAGCTCCCGGCACTAGATCAATCTTGAATTCGATTTCTCGCTGAGGCGGAAGCCCTGGCAAGTCATCAGGAGATACATCAGGAAAATCACAAATAACCGGAACATCTTCCACACGTCGTACCGGTAGTTCTTTCTCCACTACTTGAGCCAAGAACAGGTGACAACCTCTTTCCACATATTTCCTCGCCTTGATACAAGATATCGCCGTCAGACGAGATCTACCGACCTCACCTTCAACTACTAATACCTTGTCCTTAACTGGTATGTGAACAACTTTCTCCCCACATACAATCACCGCATCATGTGCAACCAACCAATCCATACCAACAATCACATCGAATGAACCCAACTCTATCGGCATCAAATCAATTTCAAACAAATGATTTGCTAAGCACTTCTTAAATATAGTGGTAGTACTAACTAATTGTCCATCAGCTAACTCGATCTCATAACTAGTATTTAGGCTTGTTGGCTCAATATCAATTAAACGACTAAAGGACGTGCTTATAAAGCTCCTATCAGATCCTGAGTCAAACAAAACACTAGCATATCGATGGTTGAGTAAGAACGTACCCGTCACCACATTTGGACCTTGTGCCTGATCAGCATCCTTAACAGCATAAACTGTCCCAACAGCTTCACCTGCTTTCGCGTTCTTCCACTTTGGACATTGAGGGCGAATATGATCACGTTCTCCACAATCAAAACAAGTCCTGATCGGAATAGCATTCGCTCTGGTGGCAGGGACCCTTGTCATGCATTTCTCCACAACATGCCCAACCTTTCCACATTTAGTGCACCTTGGTGGACATTTACCAAAGTGACAAGCACCGCAGCTCCTACATCTTTGGGCTGGTCCCCCATGGTCAGCATTATCATTCTTGTTAGTTGCAGCTCTAGCCCCATAATTTCTCCTCTAATTGTACTGCTTGTGGCGGTTATTACCCTGATAATTCCCACGATTATTGTTACCCTGGTTATTACCTTGGTTACCACTCTGCGAATTCTCCCATTTCCTTTTACTACTCTCAGCAGCTTTCTCAGTCCTATCTTGAACTTTCTGCCCCATGAGTGTATGAGCCATCCTTACAGTTTCAACAAAGTTCTTGGGTTGAGATGAAGTTGTCTCACCTTTAATGTACCCATACAGCTCTTTAATGTATTGGTCCATCTTTTTCTTCTCAGTAACAAAAGCATCCGGACACAACAAAACCAACTCATTGAATCGGATAGTATAAGCAGCAATGTTGTTATCTTTCAGCTTCAGGTGCCTCAACTCATCCTCCAAAGCAGACAACTCTTCTTCTGGACAAAAATCTTCTTTCAGCAACCTTTTGACTTCATCCCAAGGTTTCTTGTTGGCAGCTTCTAACCCAACTGTAGCAACTTGAGTCTTCCACCAGCTTAAAGCTCGATCCTTGAAAGTAGCAACTGCGAACTTAACCTTGTTCCTTTCTGAGCAATCACTGATCTCAAAGGTTGTTTCAGTTTTCTCAATCCACCTGAATAATTCCAGTGCTCCACCAGTTCCTTGAAATGTAGTGGGTCCACATTTCATATACCAAGAAAAATTACACTCTTTTACTACAGTAGCAACCTGAGCAACCTCATCTACAGGATTCTCAGCTACACCAGCTCCTCCAACAGTTTCTGGTTCAACAGGTTCACCTGCAACTTCAGCACCAGCACCTCCAACATTAGCACCTCCAGAGCCACCTGCCCCTTCAGTGTTAACACGTGCAGCTCTATCCGCAGCTAATGCTTTCGCTACCTCTTCAGCAACTAGCCTTGCAAGGGCATCATTCGTCATTCTCCTAGGTGGCATGATTCTGTCATATCACATAGAGAGAAGATAAAATGAATGAGTTAATTGTAATCATGTTATAGTCATATCATGTACAAAATTCAATCATCAAATGCATGCACATTATAAATACAAGGAATCACAAACATTATAAGGGTCAAAGGAAACTATTATCGTAGATCAACAAGTAATGATCTTAAAGATAAATAGAGTACAATGACACCAAAATAATAGACACCAGTCATGTAGGGATCCACATAACTTAGTTGACTGTGACTCACTTGCAGCAGTGGAACCTGCTTCCTCCTCATCGAAGACGTAATCAAGCGGTGATAATTTCGCAAAATAGGTATAAGGTCATAATAAAATAATTTCCAAAAATTTAAATAAATATAGAAAATCCTTCAAATAAATACAGGAAATTTCATAAATTTATTTAAATAAATCATTTGTAAATGATAAACTTTTATCGAAAAGTTTAACGATATTAATATATATCGATAAAGTATTATAGTATTTATTTATAAATACTTAGCAATAAGGCCTACATAATAATGTATACTAAAATGATAATCCTAGAAGTAGCTTGAACTTGAAGTCACGCGAAGTTATGTGCACCGACTCTTTGAAAAATAAAAATTTACAGTTATAGTTTAGGTTTTTATAAAAATGACCTAGTTCTCTATAACTTATGGCTCTGGTACCAATCTTTAACACCCCCAAATTTATACGCAGCGGAATCTATCTTTGGGTGCTAAACAATGATACAAAACACATAATTTATAAAGAACGACTCGAAAAGAGACGTTTTAATTTTATCGTTCCTAAAATATTCGTCAGAGTAGCGTAGTCCCAATACATCGTAACCAAAGTACAATTAAAACAAAAGATTTAAATTGTTTTAAACAAAGGAACGATAATTATTCAAAGAGTTTATATTGCGAAAGCAGTGCACAACTTCATTCCCGTGACCTCCAAGCTTCACACTTCTTGATTACCTGAAATACATGTGAGAAAATCATCAGCAAAAATGCCGAGTGAATCTATAGGTTTATATAATCATTTTGAACACAAGCAAAGATTATAATTGTGACATACTTGAAGGCAACAAGCATCTAATAATTTGCATCAACAATAATAATTGTATTTAGCATAAATTGCATCAAGCTCATGGAACCGAGCCCTTAGACACTCCTTTTAGAGGTCTGATAAGACAGGAGATTTATTAATTGTCAATTACCTCCAGATTATTGGTACATTGTCGTATACCTGACTTCTCAATATAATATGTTCAAACAGTGTGGAGGTCGGGCCTAAGCTTTTGTGACAAGTCCACACAAACTGAACCGGGGCGGCTTCCCCCATAGATCTATTAATTGTACTAGCGGTTAACCCATCATAGGTTAATTAACGGTCCATAATTGAGGTTTTAATAATGGTAATCACTTAATGCAATTTAAAGGCAACCACGGGTCCATTCATAGAGGGACAAGCACACCATAAAAATCTTGTGTTCTAAGTTTATAAAAACATGTATACCCCCTCGCGGGTTTTTAAAATATTTAAATGAGCTCAAACGAGGCTATAGACTCACCTTAGTATTTATAGTAGTTGAAGACGATCGCCGACGATAAATGATGCCCGGTAAACACGATAACCGCAACCTAGAAAATAAGGTGCGTACGTTAATAATCTCAAAAATCAATTAAAATGGATACTTAGAAAAATTTGACAAATTTAACTTTTTGGTCAACTTTGACTTTTTGGTCAACTTTGACCTTCGGGTCTAACCCGATTAATTGACCCACTAAAGGAAATATTCGTGGTTCAACACTTAAGCTTTTTGATGTAAAACGACGTTTCGGACAACTTTCCAGTTATACCCGTGACGTGAAACTTAATAAAAACTGTCCAAAATACACATGCAAGTTCTGTGTAAAATTACAATTTTATCCCTAAACATCTCAGATTTTACTATTAACTTTTACCCTATTATCACTCGTTTCTAGGTCTAAAACAGACCAGAATGACAAATTTACCCCTCGCATCAGATCTGTTAAAGATGACGGTTTTTAGAAAATGCAGAGTTAATTTTTAAGTTTTGCCCCGTCTACATTCGTTTTCAGAACTGGTTTTCACGCGGTAGAAGTAAAACGACATTTTAAACAACTTTTTAGTTTTACACGAAAGCTGAAACGAACCAGATCTGGACGATTTTGCCCTTTTTCGGATCTGCATCAGATAGTGTGCGGAAAATAATTAGATAAATTTTCAGAATTTCAAACATGCGTAACTTTTAGCTCGTTTGGAGTTAGAAGCTCTACTTGGTATCAAATCGAAGCTCTCGAAATTCTCTACAACATGATCCCATAATATCAACCTATACTCAGACTTAAGACCTCTGAAAATAGCCTTAAACCCACGGCTCAAAAATTAAATATTTGAAAAACATGTAAAAATTATTTTTTCAACACAATTTACCCATTTCCATACTCCTAATAACAACTAAAAATCATCCTAATCAAACACTAATAACCCTATACCACTTTCATGTCCAAATCTTACTAGATCCATATCAAAAATCTTACATGCAAGCATCCTCACTTTTAATATAGTAAAAATAACACTTGTTTACAACTATAAAATAGATCAAAACAAGATGATCTTTCAAGAAAAATAATTTTAAGAAAAAGTTCATGCATGTTGTAAATTTTTATACCAAAATGACCCAAAATCATATTACAAACATGGGACTTACTTTAGTTTTTAAGGATTAAAGCTAAAAATTTGAATCCAAGGGTATTTGGTTTTTGAGGGTGTCACGAAAAAAAAAACAAAAGAAAGGAGAGAAGAAAAAAATAATTTGCTTGTGGTTTTTATATGTTTTTAATTAGTAGAAGTTGATCCAAATTTATAAAATCAAAAGAAATGTAATGCATGTAAAATTTTAACAAAGATCATAGATCAAATACAACTTTTTAACATGAAAACATGATTATCTTACCTAAATCATCACAAGCATGATGATTAAACATAGATCTACCATGGAAATTATAAAATCTTGAAAGTGTAATGCATGTAGGAGATTTTCATACCAATGTATAGATCTCTAGATTTCCAAGATGGGTCTTTGATTTGTTTTTGAAGATTAAAGCTTGATCATCAAAAATTTGATGATCTTTGTGTTGGAAGCTCACGGCAAAGGAAAGAAAGAAAAGAAAGAGAGAGAGTTTTTTTTGGTGGGAGGTGATGTATGTGTGTGTAAAATGAAAGAAAATTTTCTTTTATATGGTGGGTGAAGGGTAATTCTTGCAATTTGAGCATTCTTTTGGACTAAAAGACAATTAACTATTTTATATTCTTGCAATTTGAGTATTCTTTTGGACTAAAAGACAATTAACTATTTTATAGGGTAGAAAATGATAGTCAATTTAAAATTATTTACGAGGCTCAGGTTTTATAGGAATACTTTTTTTTAAGTTTAAACGCACACGAAAAATAATAATATAACGACCCGATACATAATTAAAATGATATCGTCGAAAATATTAAATATCGAAACAATCGATAATAAAATATAAAATCTTGGGCATCCGTCGGTATCGCGATCAATAGTAGTCCTCGTTATTCGTCAAAATAATAAAATAAAATATTCAGTATCGGTTTCAACTTAAACCATTAATCAATATAGTATTTAACGTTATGAAATACTTAAAAATATTAGTAAGATAGAATTAAATAATGACCTTATTTTTGCGGGTTTTACACGACACAAGGCTAGATGTCGAGTTCTAATCTCAAGGTAGAACCAATCTTCACGACGTTGCCTACTTCACCATTTTACGACACAAGGCTAGATGTCGAGTTCTAATCCAAAGCTAGAACCAATCTTCACGACTCTTCACTTTGAAGCTAAGTGAGAACTTCACACAACACAACTACTAATCACTTTCTAGTTTAGTGAGAACTCACAAGACACAACCACATCACTTTATAGTTTAGTGAGAAATACTACACAATCTATTACAACTCAACTAGACATATCCAAGTACACACATGTAGCTTGGATCTACACAACATAAATCCAAGCAAACACATATGCAATGGATGTACACAACAAATCCAAGTATTCACAAATAGCTTGGTAAACACAACTAGTCCAAGTATTCATAAATATAATAGATTAACATAAAACAAAAAGGCTAACATGATGAACATGACTAATTCATGGATTCATCTTTATCACACACTAGTGAGTGAGTGATCTTCTCTTTGGACAAGGTAAAGGAGGGGATCAAGAGGATAATCATATGTGAACATACTTAGCACATTAAGTGATCATTTACTAATGATTATGCTATAGAAAAGAGAAAGGGGGCTGAGAAAAACGTCCAAAAAGGGTTGTTGGAAAATGAGATTTGATCCAATATTTATAGGAGACAAAGTGCAACGGCTAGCTGGGCGCGGTTCCTTATCTAGCCCGGTGGTGCCTTATCGCTAGAGAACCGCCTAGCTATTCAAAGGACCGCCCAGTAGACTACGCTCCGATTTTGTCTTTTAGTGGGGTAGGAATATCTGAGGTTTTTTAAACCTTCAAAGGGTATTCTTATGGCATATGGAATATGTCATTTTCAAATTTACATTTTCCATTTTAATAAAATATTTTCTTAAAAAGAAAGTTTATTAAAAAATATTTTGTCATATTAACAAAAGTGAGTTTTAAGGATAATCACTTTGATGATCACTAAGTATGATTAAAAAAAGTTAGTGATATGATTATTACGTTGATGATAGTGTTAGTTAAATAATTCTTTTTGTGTTTTACACTAAATGTGTTGTATAGTTTGTTGTGATTAAAACTAAGAAAGATTAGTTAACACTAATAATATTTTTAGGCATCACTTGCATTAACAAAATCTTCTTGAACTTATACAAGTTTTACAATTATTCATATACAAAATATGCTTTACATGATGTATCCCTTAAGTTTCCATCACATGTCAACTCTCATCAAATGAGATATATTCATTGAAACTTTCAAAATGATATTTTATGTTGTGTTGGATTTAATTAACCACAAATGTTTATCTTAATAAACATATATAAATCAAGGTCATAAGTTTAATTTTTTTAAACCCTTTCATATGAAACTTTATTCCAAACTTAGATGGAATATAGTTCTTCATATATTATACATCATATGTGATTTAACGAAATAAACATAATATTGCCACTAGCTTTTAGATGTACTCACAAGTTATCTTAGATATAATTAAAAATCAAAACGAATATTTAATAATTAGACTTAAGATACATCCCTTAGGTGCATACATTTATCCATACATGGATTCTTGCATTATGTACACGACATAAAGATTATTGTAATTTATAAACTCGTTGATTACAACCATCTTCGCTAATTATAATCATCAAAAAAGAGTTTAATTACATTATCATATTTATCATTATAAAATCATCATGACAATAAATCATCTTTATTAAATGAATGTGCATAGAACTTTCTATCACATAGTGTGCATTAATCATGTGTACAATATGGTCCATATGAATCTTCCTCTAAAGAACTGCGTATTCAACTTACAATTTAACTGTTTCGTTAAAGATTAATCAAGTTTCCAAAAATCGATTATCTCTTATGGACTTGCATCTACTCATTCATAGTTTTATTCAGTCATGACATTCAAGATTTAATAATACATATATGTAAGTTCTATCATCAAGAGATTCAACATTTTCATGTTTACCCTCATTATGACATCCACCTAGTATATTTAGAAGGTTTCATATTTTGTTATTTGATCTCTTAAAGATCTACGAGTCCTCCCACTTGCTTTTAGTAATCATAGTACTATTATTCAAATACATAACATATAGAGAAACAACAAATTGTTATCTTTTGGGACACTACACAAAATACCTCGATAGTTCTTGATAAATTCAAAACTTAAATTTAAAGACTCAATGTGATTCATCATATTCCATAGTTGTATGGTGTCTTAACTCCCTTCTCGGTCGGAGTAATATTTAGGTAAATACTTGTATACTCAATTTTCAAACCTTGACAACTTTTGGAGGTAAAGTATTTCAAGTTATAAATATCAAACAATTCTAAAGAATTTGATTTATCACTCAAGACATACCAAACTATGTGGTATTTTGTGACTATTGAGATTGTGAGACTACATCACAATACATAAATAACTTAATACTCTTTAGGTTACTGATAGGTGTGTAAACACCCATCCTTTTACCACTTAACCACAATAATAACCAGGCCAAAACGTGTATTTTATGTCGTAAATGTCGGAATTATGCGTGGTTTGTGTTTTTGTTGTGATTTAGGACGAAAATGTGAAAAGGGGAGAAAACACGGGCATTCACGGGCTTTTATCGAAGAAAAAGACAAAAGGCGAAGTCAAGAAATCAAGAGTGCAAAAAGAACGGAAGTCCAAGACCAATTCTGAAGATTTATCGAAGAAAAAGTCAAAAGACGGAAGTTTACAAAAAGCCGAAGAACTCAAGTCTAATTTATTGAAGAAATTACAAGACGAGTTTATTAACCCCGAGACAAAAGTCGAAGAATTAAGAAGATGAGGACTTAACGATAAATAAAGAAAGAAGAAAGAGAGAGGAAGCTTCCACTAATCACCTTCCTAATCTCCTATAAATAGCTTTCATTTCATTTCATTTCATTTTGTTGGCTAATTTGACACATTAGTTCTTCCATCTTTAATTACTTGCACATTTACTTAATTGCACCTTTAATTACTTGTCTTGCACCTTAATTTTGTAAGCTTTTAATTCTTGTCTTTACTTTAATTGTTGAATCTTTATCTTAATCAAGTTTTATTTTAATCTCTCATTCTACCTTTCTTAATTTTGTTAATCTTTGTGCTTATTATCTTATTGTCATGCTAATTTGATTACTTGTTATGCTTTTATGTTTTTGATTTTGTTAGCTTATTGATTTTATAGCTTATTTTGTTTTTCTTAAATTTAATCAAGTGCTTATTAGTTAATTTTTATAAAAAGTTGATTTTTAATATTTTTATTGTTTAGTGTTTTTAAAAAGTTTTTAAATTTCAGCTTATTTGCTTTTTCTTAAAAGTATTTTGGTTAAACTTTTAGATTAGTGCTTATTTGTTTCTAGCTTAATTTTAGTTTATAGCTTATTTGATTTATATTGTTATCCAGATTCCCTAGAAACCCTATTATTCTGGATAGCTTGCTATTGTTTTACCCGGATAAGCTTCAAACCCTCATATTCCGAATATTGCCTCCAAGTCTAGCATTCTGAATAGTGACAGCTTCGGTTATTCCGGATAAGGAGAATATGTCATCATTCCAGATAAGGGTTCGGAAAACATTCCGGATAAGCCCTAGGTGAAAGTATTCCGGATAAGAGTCTGGTCGATTATTCCGGATAAGGGGTCGTTGAACAGGATTCCGGATAAGAAGTAGCAGGTATTCCGGATAAGAGACTTGAGATTTATTCCAGATAACAGCGAAGTCAAATATTCCGGATAACACTCCAAATTTATTCCGGATAAGGCAGTGAAGCTTTATTCAGGATAAGGGGTTGGTCAGGATTCCGGATAAGCGAGAGAACAAATTCCGGATAAGCTACAAGTGAATATTTCGGATAAGCTGTTGGGAGATTATTCTGGATAAGCATCCGAACATCTGATTCCGGATAACCAGCTCGACTGATCATTCCGGATAAGCAAATTGTGACTAATACCGGATAAGCTCAAGAACCAAGTTATTCCGGATAAGAAACCCTTGGTTATTCCGGATAAGAGTGACAGTTTTATTTAGGATAAGCAGCAGGTTTGGTATTCAGGATAAGTGTAAGGTTGGATTCCGAATAGTGACAGTATTTTGGATCCCGGCTCAGGTTCTGTTTATTTCCTTTCTTTTTTCAAGCATTAATTTTCCCGCCATTTTTCTTAAGTGTTATTTTAATTGTCTTTTCTTTATTTAAAATTTCAGGTTTACATTTTTATTACATTGTCAATTTAACTTTTCGTCACGCTTTAATTTTAAGTCATTTAATTAATTTACTTTTAAAAGTTTTAATCTTGCACCACTTAAGTTTTAATTAGTTTTAGATTTAATTACCGCCCTTTATTTTAAAGTTGTGCACTTTTCCCTTTACTACAACGACAACATTTGTTTCCACCAAAAGAAGATTGAGTCGCACTTAAACCAGCAATCAATTCGATTAGACCACCACAACGAACAATTTTTATAACTAAAATACTCAGTTATTAAATGGCGCCGCTGCCGGGGAAAATTGAGATTGTGAGACTACATCACAATACATAAATAACTTAATACTCTTTAGGTAACATACTTATCAATTGTGTCATGACAAAATTGAAAATATATCGTATTTAGAAACCTAGTGCATGTTCTAATGTATACATCTTTAAATAGTTCAATAAATATATATACACTATTTATCCTTTAAAAATTCAAAGAATTCAAGTTAATTGCTCATATTTATTTATGAGCATTCCAAGAAACTATAAACAAAATAGTTGAAGTACCTTGTTATTCATATCTTGACTTTTCAAAACAAGACAAGATACATTGACAATTAAATGTATGAGTCTTAATAGAATATTAGATTCGTATCTCGCGGTCAAGAAAACCATTTTCAAATTGTTATGTGTTGTGCATTGCACACAATAAAGATTCTCTCCCACTTGTGCATGGCACAACATCATGTATCCAGATAAACAATCACAAAACGTAATTGTTTATGTGAACAATATGATAATGTCATGTATATTTGAATAACTAGTAGAATGTCCACTATATAGTTTTATAAGAAATTGTGCATATGTATTATATGGAATATACTTCAAAAGTTATTATCATATAAAATAAGATGCAATTATCCCAATGGTTCTTTATATTCTGAAAATAAGTTATTATTGCAAGTCAAACTAGAAATAATATGGATTAGTGACAAGGTAAACAAGCTTGTAGCTCCCTCTGAATTAGACAACATTACATTAATGTATTTTCAGTATCAAAACGCAATGCTCCACTAGATTTGAGAACATTACAAATATTACTTTACAAGTGAAAAGCAAATAGGGATTTATTTACTTTCCCGCTCGCATTAAATGCCCATAAGTAACAATTAGTAATGTATTATAGAGAGTGTATGAACTTCTACCATGTAGATGAGGGACTATCTATCATGCTTTTATTAACTTGAAAACTCGCATGCAATTTTCTCCATATTAGGCATATCATTCAATAAGGGTATATAGTGCCTATATTGGATTGAAACATAATAACTAAGGTAAATAAAGCTAGTTACTATAATCACAATACGCAAACAAAAAACTTGTTTTGTTCTTATCGATTATATCCTTAAGGGGTATCAATTTGTATAGAACAAAAGAAACATTTTTTGCCTAGAGATTGCTAAGAGACTTATTAGTTTGAAAGATTCTCGAAAACTCAAATAAGAGTACCGAGATCTACTTGAAACAATAAGTTATGAAAATCTACTTAAACATTTAAGTATGTATATAGATTGATAATTACAATAATCCACTCGAACCTTTTAATAGCTTTTCCTTGCAAGGAAAAAGAATAGGTATAAGTCTCTCACTTTCTTATAAGGAAATGAGACTTTGTTTGTCGAAAAAACGTAACTTTATGGAACTTCGTTGCACTAATACTTTTAAAAGAATCACATAATTAAATTTTAGTATTTTTATAATACTATCTTTATAAAAAAATTAAATAGCCATGTTTATAAATAAACAATTAATTTTTTAAAAGCTGGATTCACCAAGACATACCACCACTGCATCAGTTGATCTGCTAGTGATGATGGTATTTAAGGGGTAATTAACGTTTAATGATTGCATCCAATACAACTTCTAGAATTATAAGACTCTACTTTATGTACATCACTTGTGACAAATTCAAAAGTGAAAAATTGAGCATGTTTATCCCGTCAATTGCCACGAATTAAAGTATCGCCTATCTTAACTTGCTTAAGTCGTCCAACCAAAAATAGTGATTATACAGCACCAACATCTCACAATTTATTGTATTATATCACCTTGGGTTACAAAATTACCATAGTCTCAAGTATGATGAAAAAGTAAGTGCAAGTGCTTTTACTAGTTGGATGGTAAAATAACTTATTTCAAAGGGTATAACTTTGACAATGTCAAAACATGTACAAAGAGCATGCAACATCTTTGTATCATGAAAAATTAAGAAAATTTTACTCAATTACGTTAATGATAAATTTCACTTATTTAACTCACAAATCAATTGTATAAATAGTGACATTATAAAAAAATTGACGATTCAACATGTTTTCCACATAAAGAAGTTTAAATTTATCATGGGAAAGCATTAAAGAATGATTAAAATCATTGAAACACTGGACCATTTGCGGCTTCCTAAATAGTATGCAAGGTAAGGAAACTACAAGTAGTTCGACATTATAGGGTAATTGTATCTACAAGACCGAAGTCCTGATGAGTCTCCTCGAACCTAACCTTGCAAGTATGTAGTACTTTTTCAAATTACGTCATTAATAAAATTTTACATCTTTAAAATAGAAAACACATTATAAACTTGATTCTTTCTAGTCACGGCGTGAGTTAGATTTAAA
The DNA here is from genome assembly GCA_025667525.1 of Glebionis coronaria. NCBI lineage: Eukaryota > Viridiplantae > Streptophyta > Magnoliopsida > Asterales > Asteraceae > Glebionis > Glebionis coronaria. Next base: position 252,832 of record JANFOE010000106.1, read on the forward strand.
ACCATGTAAGGGCGACTCATTTGTTGCCACATAAGACTGTGCAAGAATAAGCTTATAATAAATCAAATTTTATATAGTTTTAGTCCGGTTTATTTTTATTCTCGAACAACCCTTTGCTTGAAATATGATATACAACATTTATAATCAAAAGCAAAACAAATAAACATTAACCCAAAACAAATATCCAATTAACAATTAATCACATACAACATGCATACCAATTGATGATGAATCCAAGTCAATTAAATTAAAACAATGAATATACATGAATAACACTTTCACTTATTAATGGAAGTGAGCCACATGCATCAAAAAATCGATTGTGTAAGTCAAATTCAAGTGTACACCACATAGCACATAAAGTTGTTTTTCAATTTAAGTTGACTTCAGGCCAAGTCTGGGGTTATCCCAACCTTAGCTCAAAACTATAAAGTTTTTGATATTTGAGTCGTGAACCTCCCACAAAAATTTCAAATTTTTTTTCGAAATCGTATGAATTTATTATGAATTTTTTAGTGACGGTGTCAAAACAAACATCCTTAAAAATTACACAATAATTATGTCAAGGTTCATCATAAACCATCAGTTAAGCATGTATAAACCAGGACCAATTAATTAACATCTATATATCCAATATCAAGAACACATTATCCATGGTAAACTTGCGTGATTTCCATGGATTCATCTATTAAGAATTAATAACGTGATAAACAACGACTAATTAACAATTAACAACATATTTACCTTTAAAAAATGCATACAACTTAGGGTTTGTCTAATTAATTTTATCAACCCTAATTAGGGTTTATGAGAAACTAATCATCAAATAAAACAATTATACAACATCATATTAAGTTTACACAATTTTAGCTCTTTCGTTTTTTAATGTAATTAAAAGCTATACGAACGGCTCGTGATGCCACTGTTGGAATTTATAACAAAAACCCTTAACCATATTAACACATTAATAATCACGAGTACGTAGCGGAATAATTTAGATCACGTATAGACAAGTAATTAACATAAACGATAAAGAATAGCGTACCTTTTAGCAATGGACTAATTCACCTTTATCGAACAATCAAATAACCCAAACCCATAAAGATCAAACAATGATCTCTCTAAGTATACACACACAATACTTTTAACAAGCAATAATTATGCTTGTACGTTTGTGTTAAACCACCAATACACCAAACCACTTGAATCAATCAACTAAAGAAACCCTTGTTTCTTTCTTCTTGGTTGAACCACTCGAACAAATCGAAACCCTAATTGTGGTGTTCGATCGATCAATTAAAAGAAGAGAGGAGGAAATATTTAAGATAAAACTTATGTATAGTGAGGACTCCTAAGACCTCCTTATATAGCTCACACCTCAAACTATTTAAGTCATTAATCCCACCTCCTTAAGGATGTGGGCTTCCACCAATTACAAGCCCAAAGGGTGTTCCCTTTTGTTTCATTTTACCGACTTTCCATATATTGGTTTAATTGTTTAACAAATAATTAATATAACAATATTTTAATTATATTTATTGCTTAACGATTTACGTGTGTGTCTCCTTAGGCTCGGAATAACTTTCGGACATATATTATTTGATGTACATATTCCTTCATTTAGCACCTTGCAAAGACGAATATACTATTATAATTTTGCCATTTTAGTATTCTTGGTATATAGTATTCCTTAATTTTTAACAAATGTAAGTCTTATATCTATGTTACTATCTAAATATTACACTAATAAACAGTATATTCAAAATTAACAAAATTAATTAACTCCAAACAGTTGAGTCTTGTCAATGTGGTTAGACCAAGTGGTATAGGCAATAAATTAAGATAAGAGAAAGTCGCATAACTATTAAAACCCTAAAAAATATCAGTAATATTCATGGGTACGAATTTCTTCTAAAGATTATTTAAAAACTAAATCAATACTAAATATGGATACAAAGGGTGATTTTGGGTCATGTCAAAAATAAATATATGACAAGATAGTACAATGCAGTTAATTTAAAAATCAATCCGGAAAACTAATTGCCATTAACCAAACACAAATTTGAAAACCAATTATGCAGTTCATATGTATTTTAAATTAGGTAAAGAGATAAAAAAATTACCTTTATTATAGGATCGTAATAATTATAATACAATCCAATAATCCTCGAAGTAATAATAATGAAACGAGCGATTATTATAGGATCGAAATTGACACATTGATTGGTATGAAGAAGGGTGTTTTTTCTGTTTAAATTGGGGACGGGGTTACACACAGTAATAATGGGTATGATAAAGGGTTAAGTTTTATAAATTGAGTATAAATTATGAAGATTATAATACAACATAATGATGCAATACACTTGTATAACATTTTGTAAAATAAAGTGAGTTTTTATTAAAATCTAAAGTATAAATCGTTTAAAAGTACACTTACATATTCTTACAAAAAAATATACTAGTCGTATAAAATATAATTAAAAGTTGCATAATATTTTTTAATCTATCAATTTTTACAAAAAAAATATTATAATTAAGACTCGCTTAATAAATTGACCTATAGTCGTTTAAAAAATACTCTTACACACCATCTTACACAAATGTACTTGTGTCTTACACAATTTGTACTTTTTGAGATGAATAGTTTTTTTTTCAAAAAAACAAAAGTTGTACAAGTAACATAAGTCACATAGGTCTAATTGTGGAAGTCTAAAGTCGCATAGTGCAGTTTGGTAAAATGATTTCTTTTGTGGTCTATTTGAGTAATTGAAATAAAGCGACTCTCGTATCTCGTATTTAAAAACAAACCTTTTTTTTAATACAAAAGTCTCTGTTTAAGGGTTTGTATTATTATACTACCCTTATATCTTAAAAAATGTTTATCTTACTATTTATATTTATCTTTATAAAAAATGTTTTGATTTTTGTTATTTAATATTAATTATTACTGATATTCTTATTTTACACTTATAATCAAACATTCATTAATTACTTAGGGGACGCTTGGTTAACCTGACGGGAATGGGAATGGAAAAGGAAAAGGAATACAAAAGAATGCAATGATCATTCCCTAGTATTATTATTACCATTATTGGTGCTTGGTTACTATAAGTTGCAGTCGTATTGAATATGGTGGCAATAACGGCTACGATGACAACGATGTTGGGAGGGGAAGCATTCATGAAAATTAGTGGCGGCTAGTGTTGATTGAGGACGTCAGCCATTGCAACAGACGATTGTGGACTTGAGGTAGTCGGCAGAGGTGGCGATCAAAGGTGATGGGTGGTGGTAACGACAATGATCGGTGGTTTTTTGGTCGTTGACAGGTGGTTGTTGACGGTTGGTGGTTGCGATAAGCGGTTGTGGTAGATGGTACATGTAGCGACGAGATATGGAGGTTGTAGCAGTAATGATAATCGACGGTGTGGTGGTGGTAGCGGTGGCGCCATCGGTAGTCGTTAATGATGGTCATAGAGTGTTGTGGTCGTTGGTGGACCAATACACACTTGAATCCATGGTGAGGTGGTAGCGGCCGGTGACAGTGGTGGTGGTGGTGGCGGCAGAGAGCGGTGGTGGTGTTAGGAGGGTGATGATAGCGACAATAGTGGTCATCAGTGCGGTATTGTTAGTGAGACAATTAATGTAAATTAGTGGCGGCTAGTGGTGGTTATGTACGACAACAGTTGTAGTAGTCGGTATAGGTAGCGATCAGAGGTGGAGGTGGTGGTAACGGTGATGATCGGCGGTTTTTGACGGTTGGTTGTTGTGGTAGATGGTATAGGTAGCGACGGAATTTATAGGTTGTGACGTTGGTGATGATCGGCGGTGTGGTGGTGGTAGCGATGGCACTATCGATAGCCATTAATGATGGTGGTAGAGTGTGGTGGCGGCATCAGTAGAGGTGGTGGTCGCTGGTGGACAAATACACACTTGAATCTATTGTGAGGTGGTAGCGGCCGGTGGTGGTAGCGGTGATGGTGGTGGCGGCAGAGAGTGATGGTGACACTGGAGAGTGGTGGTGGCGACAATGGTGGTGGTCAGTGATGGTGGTGGCGGTCGGTGGAGACACACACATACCTGAATCTATTACCTCAAATCCATTACCCCCAACTTACAGGGGAATGGTTCATTACCCAGTAATGGGTAATGATTACTTATACTTCTCGTAACCAAGAACTAGTAATCATTATCATTCTCATTACTTACCTTCTAAAACCTCTAACCAAGCACACCCTTAATTTAAATTTATATATTAACAATGAGTGTAAAAGTAATTTTTTAAAAACCCCAAAAATAACTTAGTAATATCATAAGTTTTTTCATTTTTGTCGTTTTTGTGAGATGAAGGGGGAGTATATAAAAGATAACGCCAAACTAGGGCGGGACTTACCTTATGAGCTTGGGGAGTTGGGGTGGCGGTAGCCCTAAAGTTAGACAAAAATGATGAAGTTATAGTGTAAATTTTTTCGATTTTAAGCGTTTTTTTAAAATGTCATTTACTCGAAACTTAAATTGCCTTTCACTCATACATTAAATTCGAACATTTAACACTATAAAAATCAAAAGTTCTTCAGTTTTAAGTTAAAATACTCGATTTTTTAATTAAAATTCTATTTTTTTCATCTTATTATTTTCAAAATAAATTTTGTTCCCCATATTTCACTTTTCTTCGTCCGCCTCATACGCCAAACATAGATTGTGTTTAAGGTATGTAATTAAAAGGAAACTAGAATACACGTAGTCGGTCATGTTTTATAATGTAACCCTACTAATAAGAAAAAGAGCCCCCACTGAACCATAACGATAATAATACGACCATAATACTAACTAAAAACCATGGCGATCGAGAAACTAAACATTCCTAAACTACAAGATGCTAACTTAGTTGGTACACCTAATTCGGAACACTGCACTTTAAATCTTGCCACATATTTTGTAGTAAGCTTTCTTTGTCTTTGTTACTTGATACATATATTCACACAAGGACGGAACCAGGGTGGGTTCCGGGACACCCATGGATTTGTGTTACGTTATGTTAAGTTCATTAAAAAACTTCAATTTTTGTTAGATTTTTGTTACGTTGCCCTTAAAAATTGTGTTTGTGGTATACTTTAGTTTATTGTAAATGCACTTGATCGTTTTGTATCCTAATTCCGTACTTGTATTACAATTGTATTCACCGTAACTATTTACCACAAACAATAGCCAACAATCTCATAAAGCCACTAAACCTTAGACCGTTGTTCATAACACGCGCTCAATGTGAATGCCAAACTAATATAAGTTGTAAAATTTGTGGCTACAACCAAAAAAGAAATTAGTTGCCTCGCCAACAAACAAACACGGGCAGGGAGAGTTTCACAAATGCAACTCAGTTACAAATCGTCATTGCCAAAAATGTGACCGTAACTATGTATCACAAACAGTAGCCAATAATCTCATAGAGCCACCAAAATTTATCATATAAATCAATAAGGGGTTGGTTAAAAGTATCTGGAAAGTGCGGCTCAGGTGCAGGCGCAAAAAATAACGCCACCAAACATGGTTTGTGGCTGCAACCAAAGACGAAAGTGGTTACCTCACCGATAAACAAACATGCAAACGACAATTTCACAAATGCAACTCAGACACAAATCATCATTGCTAAGAATATCACCTTAACTATTTACCACAAACAGTAACCAACAATCTCTTAAAGCCACCAAACTTTATCAATTAAGTCAGTAAGGGGCAGATCAAAAGTATCTAGAAAGTGTGGATGAAAAATAGCATATATCATAGCTATATTCCGTTCATACTTTAAAGACCGAGCTTGTAACACCCCACTTAGATAAGTGGACCATTACGTGTATTTATGGCGTGTCATCAAAGCATAAGGTAAATGTCCTAAAACATTAACTGAACATAACAGAAATACCGGGATCAAACTTCGGTAATCCAACCTAAGCTCAAAACATGAAAAGTAATATACTGAAAGAAAGGACTAAAATATGACCAACAGGCAATATAAGAATGAAGTGCATAAAGTAAGGAACTCTGGATTGCTTCCATCCAATGCACAAGCTCTCAGAATCTTAAGAGTGTCCTGGTGTACCTTCCGTTAGAACATGAAAGAACTACGGCTGAGCATAACGCTTAGTGAACGGATAAGAAGCATGATAATAATATACTGGAAGAGAACTGGTAACAAATACTGAAACTAAAACTGTTATGACAATGGAAGAAAACTGTGTAAAATCTGATACATCTGATTTATAAATAATAAACTGATTTAATGACTGTTGGATCTGAAAACATGCATTTACAGTATTTTAATGGCTAGAGCTTATATAGGTCATGTGTTGTAACAGCGGTGCATGAATAACTAGAGGGGTGACCTCGTCATGCTATAGAGGGGGTGACCTCTAAAGACTGTGCTGGATGGAAGGACCAGCTCCAATGTGAAGGATGTAGAGCACACATCACATTCACCTGATAAACTATAAACTGATAAGCCTAGGATGCATCCATACGCCCCACTAATAATACTGATAAAAATGGCCAAGCTGAGCTGAGTGGGACGTTGCAGGATATCACTCTCCTATAGGTGAGTCATGACAACGGTGCCTCTAGTGCCATGGTTACGGTACCTCCGTAACTAGTACATAAACTGGTCATGCTTGTATATAATGCTCAGACAATTTATTTAGTTATTAACATGATTACTGATAAGCTTAAACATATACTGGGGAAAACATTTGGCTGTAGACGGGGAATCCTAATCATGCATAGGAGAAAGTCCTTACTGAAGGACGGGAAATCCGTACCTCTTGTCCAGTAACTGACTGAAGGAAGACTAAACGAACACTACTCGGGCTTCACAGAAGCTACAATAATGATAGATGCGAATAAGTTATCCGATCTTAATTTAATTTACTGATCTTATCGGCTTCTCATTTATTTATCTATTTCTGAACATCTTTACGTATGTTAACTGATAAATCTGATCTTTCTTATAATTCCTTTTAATGTATTATCGACCTACTATTAATTATGGTACAACGTATTCTGACGTGATATTAATACAATAATAGGTAACCCTGCTAAAATAGAAAGTTTCCTATATTAGAAAGTTTTCAAAATCGTTTATAATTTCTATAATAAAATTATACCATTTTAAATATTATAAACTATTTTAATTTAATTCATTAAAATATACAATTAAACATTTATAAAAGTAAGTAATAAAAGATATAATTTAAAAATCTTTATTTTTATAATTTAACTATATCTCGAGCCTACTGAGATACCCATTCTCGGTCGCACTATAACAATTCAATCAAATATATAAAATTTGCCTATATGAATTAGTGACAGAAAAATTGTCACTAAAAAGTTTGACCACAAGCTGAATTTTTTAAACTGTCAATAAACAAATCTGCAACAGAAATTAGCGTCGCTAATCTGTCGCTAATTTCAGAACTAACACCTTTATTTTCTGTTTAATATGTTCCCACTGTTCCTTATATATTTCCTACTGTTTCTATATATTTCCCACTGTTTTAACAGTTTCCCACTGTTAGTATATGCTTCCCACTGTTAGTATATGCTTCCCACTATTTTCACTACTGTCACACCCAAACACTCCCTTTCTGCGACTTAATCCCAAACACCCCCTGTTTCTTGATAATTCCCAAACACCCCCTGCTGCTTGTTTGTTCGCTGCAATCCACCCAAAACCAACAGCCTTTACGGATGTTCATAGAAAAAGAACACCGAGACATCTAGTGTGTCTCGGTTTGTGTGCAAAATCTAAAATCTGAATCGAACCATCTTAATTCATGTTTAATATATTTTGAAAATCATTTGTTCTTGCTTAACCCTTGTATTCGAGTTCATAAAACAAAAGGGAGAATGGAATTAGCTACCTATATATGTGATCGAGGATCTATATGAATACACAACCCAAAAAATTGAAGTTCAAAAACGTCTTCTTCCCTCCTGGTTTGTCTCAGCCGTCGGCCACCATAGCAAAACCTAGATCTTTTCCTTTTTTTTAAAAATCATTTGTGAAGAATATATGGGGTAACTCCCCGTGTTTATTTTTTTACAATACAAAACCGGGTCGAAGCCCATTAAGTCCCTCTTTTTTTTAAAAGAACCGGCCCCTTATAGTCTTATATAACTTTCATCTTTTTTTAAATCTTATTCGTACGTTCTCGTTTAATTTCCACGTTTTATTTTTCTGAAGCGTAACTAACTTTTCTGTGTAATAATACATTCGTAATATTTATTTTCTTGTATAATTGTATAAAGTTTATAGTAGATCAAAACTGCGTATTTAATATTTTAAATTTTAAATACGGGGTTTACAATTCTTCCCCTCTAAAAAGAATAATTCGTCCCCGAATTTAAAGGTAATCTAAGCTGATCGAAGTAAAAGTTGAAAGTACTCATAAGCTGAAAGACGTGTAAGCTGGAAGATAATTCGTCTTTTAATTAAGACATACTACTGCTGAGAGGTATAACATGGCATGACTGAAGTGAATATGTAACGTGGCATGGCTGAAGTGGACATGAGACATAACATGTCTGGGAGAACTTAACTGAGTTATTGAAGGAAAAAAAGATGAGAGGTCCTGATGGAATCCTCCGTTCGAAGTGGCTTTCCGCTCGAAACGACTCCTACAAAGGTCTAAACACAATGAAAACCTTAGTCCTGATGACCCTGTCCTGATAACTGTTGAAATAGTTTCTGGCTCCATACTTAAGATGGATTTTCTGAATCTGATAGAATCAATATGCTATAGCATGTAGTATACATGAAAGGGTACGTACAATATCCTGAGAGGATAACATTTATATCTCTGAGCAAGATGTTGAAAATATATAGGG